>JAAXNX010000691.1:0-24340 GCA_036491905.1 Folsomia manolachei | reverse complement strand
ATACTAGATAATATAGAATTTAAATTGCAAAATATGTGGCAAAAATTCGCGAGATGAAGTTGAAAATTATTATCAGTTAGTCGAGACTCTCGACTCGAGAATAATGGATAGTCATGAAATAGATTATCGTAGCTAGTTTATTTCAAGTTCACGTAATTAGTAAAGGTCGTTCCACAGTACGGAGAATTCTATAGCCTTGTAAAAATCTCCATTAGCCAAGTTCATCTTTTGATGACTGTTTTGCTTTTTTCCCATTCTTTTAAATAGAGCTTTAGGAAAACACAAACCCACAAAAGCCGTGCCGTGTCATTCCCTTTCTTCATAAGTAGTTGGTTTGATGGTCTTAAGATTTTTTGAGGTCTCGCTTTGGTATTGCCATCCATGAAATAGAGGACTCCGCTTTAATTTACTGATTCCTCCGCAGGTCTGTCCCTTCCTCAGCTTACTCACTAATCCCCTGAAATCCAAATACCTCACGACCACGGCCCCACTATTGTGTGTAATGCTATGAAATGAAAATGAACCCTGTCCTACCACTTCATCACATTTTCCATGCTCCACTTCCTTATATACTCAACACGTCACAATGCAAAGTTCAATGCAACTTCTTTTAGTTCCCAATGAATGAAAAACACCTTTTAATGCCATCAAGTGTTGTGTGACTGAGGAACGCTCATTGTACTGTACTGCTAATAGGCAGACCATCAAACAAAATGTGATAAATTTTTCAATGTTTCTAAAAATCTTGAGTAAATCTTATTAAAGAATAAATGAAATGACGATCCCTTGCAACCATGGTCAAAGAAATTGGCTTGGCTAGCCTGAGCCAAGTCGACGTTTTCTTTAAGTATACTATTTAGGCCTAGAGGTAGGTGGGATCCACTAAATAATCCTCTTTTGTCCACAAACTTGAGAAGAGCAACCACACCACAAACCAAGTAAAGCAAAACACGGCACACTCCTTAAGAAGAATAACAATAACACATTAAGAAAGACATGCATCCATCCAAATGAAATCATAACAAAACCGGATTATTCTTGGTGTATCCCATTCCTTCAGGTTCAGATGACAATCGCAATGAAATCAATTCAATGACCTTGAACAAAACAAAAGGATTTAACGCAACTCCAAGCAAACAAAGGGTGATGAGATCAGGACACAAACTAAATATGCGAGTTTTATTTCTAAAAATTTCAGTGCTTTTCATCACGACTATTCTTTTTTTTCTGGAGTAATGAATTCTTTAAATTGATTTCTGAGTTTGAGTTTACGCAGGATAATTTATTACAACATTTCATTCAAACCCCGACATTGTTCACATTGAAGGAAAGGCGTGATTGTGAAGTGGCACTATTAATTTACTTCTCTTCAACACATCACAACTCCCTACATTTCCCCTACTTGTCACAGGGTCTTCAAAAATTTTTAAACAATTTATACTGTCCATCACAAGCGGTGGATATAATATTTTTCCATTATTTTTTTCTTGTTGAACCACATTTTTATAAAAGCAATGCACTTCCATTCAAATCAAACCGAGGGTGTATCAAACAACCATTGAAGTGTTGCTGCGGATGGATTTTTTGATCTCTCAACTTACTTCACTCAAGGGCGGAATGAGGTAAGTCCGTAACATGGAAAGTTAGCTAAAAAAAAGTAAAACTACCGATATCTGCAGGGAAAACAAATAATTTGCATTAGTTTGACTGTTCAACTCAAATGTTGATCCTAAAGCAAAGCAGGCTCACCAAACCACAACGACAACAAAGGTTGGATTGGATTGAAGAGCGTGAGAGCAAAGAGAAGAAGAGATGATCAATTGATGCAATTCGTCTCGCTCCCTTTCGCCACTTTTTGAACTAAGTAACACACAAAATGCCAGCCGGACACCACGCCATGCATACTTCCCAGATTCAGGCAGGAGAAAGAGAGACAAGAATACAAGAGACTAGGAAAATTAACGAAGCGATAATGAACCGAAGCCTTTTTTTACCGGGGGAGAAAGCAACCAGGGAAGCACTCACTAATTCAAATTAGTGAGTAGAGCAGAGCAGAGTAGAAATTTAGGTGATGGGGTGGTTGCAGTGGTTTTGGTTGGTCTGTGTCAGACCAGACACGAGTTGAAAAATGGAAGAGATTTCATTCCCTTGTTCATTTAACACCTCGTCTTTTCATCTTCTAAAATAAATAATTAATCATCCATCCCCGTTCTCGTTCTACTTTATCTAAGTTCCTTTTTTAAAGAAAAAAGAAAAAAATTGCCTTTTCTTTTACTCAACTTCAACACGGTTGCATGCGTCAGAATTTACCGTACTAAAGAATTTGGTTAGATTTTTTTGTAGAATACTTTGAGTAAAGAATTCAAGAGTTTTCAATAAAGGTAGACTTATATTAGTACTATCAGTAAAGTAGCTATGAATTCCGGCCAGCCGATGATCATTCATAAATAATTGGTGTGGTTGTAGAAGGGGTTGTAGAAGTAAAAGAAATTGAAATGATGAATGGTTTTTTAATTGGTGATAATCGTGACCGGGGGACAAAGGACTGAGTACTCCCTCCAGAAAGGAGGAGAGAATTGTTTTGTGACCACTTTGCCATTCAGCAGTGTAATAGCTATGAGTTGTCAAATATTGAAAAATTGTTAACTACATAATATTCCTCTTTCTGTGTTGCTATATTATGCCGGAATTTCACTCTCAAAGATCAAACAATTTTCGGATTTAAAGAATTGTTGTGTGTGCATGAATATATCGAATACAAGTTCTCATTAGATTAATTTGCCGAAACAACAGACAAAGAAGGACGCATTGAGCTTGTCTGATTTTCTGAATTTCATTAGAACGTCGCCTGTGTAATATCTTATTCCAACTTTGTGCCATAAAATCAACCTCAAATAATTATGTGGGCAGATAACTCTGTTCCGCCTGCTGTTGCTTGTTTCCTAATAAAATTCATAACCGAAACGACAGAACCTTTAGCAAAGGGAATCCTTTTCAATCATTTGAGAATCAGAATTGCCGAGGGATTTTGCGGTGTCCATTAAAGAATTAAGGGGTTCACTTTTATCAATAAACCATAAACAACTAAATAAGTTGAATCATTACAGCTTCAGACTTTGGCTAACACTGTGAAATAGAATGAATAATTATGATTTTACGAATTTATTCATGAAACGGAGAAAATTTGAAACCGTAATAGAATCGGAACAAAAATAGAGTTTTTGGGTTCAGGGGAAAGGGGTACATAACTCGAATATTTGGTCCAATTCAAAGATTAAAATTCGAAATATTTTTTTATAGAATATGTATGAAACTTCGAAATGAACCACATAAGGGGAATGAATACATTGTGAAGATTGACATGAAACTGTTGGTCTTGTCAGTTGCCGAACAATTGGGCCAACACAAAAGAGTGAATAAAGGGAATTGCATTTGTGAATTGGACAAAAAATTTTATAAATTATTTAGATTCAATAAAACCCTTCATCTGTAAAATCCATTTGCTGAGGGCATAAATGGTCGATTATTGGTTTCAATTTCAAAAAGTGCGAGCAACTCGCAAAAGTTATTAGATTCTACCGTATTGTTGTCCCCTTAATTCAACTTTATTTCTTTGATTAACCAATGAAAAATTGAAAATCAATGAATTTGTTAGTTGAGGAAAAGTGATACTGTTGATCCCTTTAAAAAAATGGCTATGCATGATCGTTTGTCTGTCTGTCCGCCCTCTTTATAGCTCGTGAACGTTTTGCATAATACATAAGTATATGACATGGCGTTTTGGGGAATTTGGAGGATGAAAATGAGGTCACGAAAGAACGGCTACAGTAACAATTTTCGTATTGTGTCACCCGTTTGACTCTCTCTGACAAGGTCACTCAGACCCCTTTGTATCACGTTCCGTCTCAAATAGCCTCACCCGTTGGTTGCTTTCACTACGTTTATTTGTTACTGTTTATTCTGATTGTATTGGCATGCAAGTCGGATTTAATTGTGAATTTAAATCATGTCATCAATCTTCGAGCACTTATGCGAATCATGCAATCAATAATTTTTAACAAGCTCTGAGGTACTTAATGTAATTAGCATGAACTAATTGCCAGTATGTTTTCTGCTTTAGTTTGAGAGTTCGTGCCTAAAGCATTATTGCTTCCTTATACGTATAACAAGGCTAATTGAGCATATTATTTTGTACTGCAAGCTATGCAAATTTTTGCTAGTATTTTTCATAGAAATATTTTAAAGCTGTGTTACTGAAAAGACCTGCGATGAGAGTGAATTGAAAGTGATACTTTTCAGCTCGATAATATTCTGTAACATCTGTTATTCTAATTGTGCAGATTGGAACGCTTGTTTTCAATTTCAACTAAAGCTTTCTAACTGAAACCTGACCCAGTCATCGGGCCAATTTGCATTTAGTTTATTTCCTGATTCCTTCATCACTCTACCCAACCCATTCATGCAGGGATTTTGATCCATATGTCCGTGATATGGTTGAAAGATATGGGGTCAATTTGAAATTAGTTTTGTTCATGTTTTTCTTTTCAAACTTTAAACAGATTGTAAGCCTTCGTATTATGATGTCCAAGTCCTAACTCTGCGAACAGGTTTTATCTTTTGGGTTTATTTCGAGCATTTAATCAAGATCCAAACTTAGTAATGTGATTCACTTTTCATATATATTGAACCCAATGCCAAAATTTGAAAGTGCAGAAAAATGAGACATTTTTTCATAAAATACAGCTTTTCTTGTTTTGAAATACACACATTCATCCTAGCATGTTATGCCATAGTCGTATTAGAGCACTTATCATGTTCCCCTTTGTACTTTTTCTGAACATAGGAGCAAATCAAATAATCTGGAAGTAAAACTAATGCATCTGGATGCGCTTTTGTGTGTCAATTAGATTAAGTTCCGTTCCAAAGGGTCTTGAGAAATCTAATAAAGTCACACGTTGGTGCTTTCCCTTTTATTCATTCCCCAAGTTATATTTTGAGCCGGTTGTCTCTTTGCACCCTTATTCGTTCCTGTACTCCCGTTTACAGTACACTCCTATATGATAACTATTGATAACTATAAGAGTGCAAGATAAAGTTTCAAATTCACTCGCATTCGCTCACAACCAGTTGGCCAAACAGTGCTTGTTACCATTGTCTTTGAACGTAAACATATACGATTTCCTAATCTCATTTCCTTGCCTGTCGAGTTACTTTCACTTCGTATGCCTTGGCATCATCTCATTATGAGATAAGTGGTAAATTTGGGATGAGCAAAACAAAACTGACACTATTGTCTTTGAACGTAAACATATATTTCCTAATCTCATTTCCTTGCCTGTCGAGTTACTTTCACTTCGTATGCCTTGGCATCATCTCATTATGAGATAAGTGGTAAATTTGGGATGAGCAAAACAAAACTGACACCATGCAAATTCACTTAGCGATAATCATGCCATGCTAGGAAGGTGAACACATAATGCACTGCTAGTAACTTCATGGTGGGAAGTAGGACCTTTAATTGTTGCCTAGTCTAGAAGAGGACCCCATAATGTTCGGCCCTTCTTATTAGTTGTCGGAATGCATGAAATTGACAATTGAGATGACTGTCAAATAAAATCTAGGTCCGTTGTAACAGTTCCCAGGCACAATAATTCCCTCCGTGTAGTCTATGTGTGCTGTGAAAGCTTCTCACTTTTAAGTAACTTATCGTGGTCGGGTTCCAAGTTGAGACCAAACAAATTGGATTTATTTTACCGAACTGAGGTAAATAAGTTCATGTCTGGAACTTCCTTTAAAATTTCTGCAGCTCTTACTGACAATAAGTTGGTAAGATACATTATTGGTTTTGGCTAACCGGAATAGCACAATTTGAAATTACATAGAACATTTGAATAAAGTATTCGGTACCTTGCTGTCCTTGGCTAAGTTGATTACCAAGTAAACTTCAGTAAACGATAATTTTCTATGAAGCTGAATTCTAACCTTAAACAATTCTGACGTAGTTCAGTATCCATCAACATCAAAACTTATTTCATTTACGTGTTTTAGTAAGACGTATTTTGGATGCGCGTGAACTAATAGCAAATTACTGTCTCTTTGATTTAGCATTATTTTTTCCGAGGGTGACATTCTCATGAACTTAAATGTAAAACGACTCAAAATGCAAAAGAAAAATGTAGGCAACAAATTGTGACATTCAGAAACATTAACAAATAAATACGAATGTTGTAGAAATAAGAGAAAGTAATGCAATATTACGTTTTACTTTCACTTACATCCTCTCCTCCTATCGCATCTCATATCCATAACATAACAGTAATCGTGAATCTCTGTTCTCGACGCGGTCTGTAGAATTTGTCTCTGTCCGTTGTACATGAAGGGCCAAAGTACACTAGGATGTATCTGTACATTTAGATATTCCATTCCCCATTTACTTTTATAAATTGCGACAGTTTCGAGAGACACATTGGTCCAATGAAAAAAGTGCCATCCACACTCACAAAGGAATCAAGCCAATTTAGGTGACAGTGTAAGAGCCATGTCGTGAAATATGATGTCATATTTCCACCTTCTATATATTTACTTTTATGACCTTTGCTTCACTCGTAACAGGGAAGGGCTGGTCATAACTATACAAGATTTGTAACTGAACTTCGGTCGCAGTACTTGCACATACACATGCCACTTGTCAGTCAAACTATAGTCAAAAATGGCAAAATTCTTCCAAGGATAAGTACTGGACAAAATCCTGACAGTACCAAAAAATCAAACATTTACTGCAAATAAGTATTTGAAAGTTTGACTAAAAGTAAGTGCTCCATATCTAACTCAACGTGTATCCCATTTTCATTTTACGACTAAAGTTTTAGTTTTGTTGGACAAGGGCTGTTGAAAGTACGACGGCTATCAAAAATTCTCTTGGGTCGACAGACTAAAGCACAGATAGGGACATAAAAAACAGCAGAATTTTGTCCTGGTCATATGAAAAAATTACACCAAGCTCATTCTGCACATTTCTACTGCTATATCCCCCGTAGTCATATTAAATATATCCACATCCTTCTTCCTTTCATAAAATAGAATAAAAGGGCGGCATGAAAAAAATCCGGTCTAGTCAAGTCTACAGAAAGAAAAACTATGATCTGGAAAACTAGCTTAGTAAGTATAGCAAGAAGACACAAAGGAAGAAAAGATGTGTCCAATAGGAAATGAAGTAAAGAGAAAAAAAACAGTTCCATAAGGATGACATAGCACCTTCTCTAAAATCTTGCAACTCAAACCAAGTTTAGATTTCTTTGTTGGGAGTTTTCCTTTGGTGGATCCACCAGTTTCTACCCCTCCCAACTAAAAATCCAAGAAAAAACGAAACGGGAAGACACTCCACATACAAGGAGACAAATGGAAGCTGCTGAAATGGCACCCAAGCCCATTTCACCTTAACACTAAAAAGTCGGAAATAAATCACCTTTTTTGCTTTTATACAGAATTTGCGTCGTCTTTTTCTTTTCCATCTATGAAATAAATGTCATGCATCATACGCAATGGAAATGGAGACGACGACGAAACATGCTCTTGACCGAGCAAGTTTAAGATAAAAGAGATTAAAGCATAAAACCGTCTTCTTTTCAATCTGAAAACGAAGCATGCAGCTTCAACTATTTCTGATTTGAAATAATTTAAAATGGGACGTTACTAAAAACCCTCAAAATACCCACGAGACGAAGTGGTGGAGTTGAAAACTCTGCATGCATCCCGTACTTAACTGGCGAATCCTTGATTAAATCAAAGACGAAGTGAAGTTTCCAAATACTAACTGACAGATAGGATGTCCATTAGTGAGCAGTCAACAGTAACTTGTATTGCATTATTTATCTCATGCACAACGTACTGTTTAGAGGTACTACTAATACAAAACTACAAATTCAGGCAAAGGATGAGTCCATATGTGGATTGAGCATAGATTAAATTCATTCAGTACGCTTATTAAATACATACATTTCATCCACCACTGCTACTCAAAGCAAAGAGGGTGGGGTTGTAGTTTTGTTTTGTATGCATAAATAACAAAATGTAAAGTAACAAGTAACCATGAAATGAACATTTCGTTGATTTGAAATGTGAGGACATGCAAAAGTGATATGGAGGACACTGGAAACATTCATAAGGAAGGGCTGAAGACTCGGAGTTATCACGAAAGTCAGAACAAGTCCACATACATACATATGAATATTATGCATAAAATTGGGCATTAGTTGTCCATCAACTTTCACCATTACATGAATATACTCAGCCGACGAGACCGGCCGACATGGGGAACACTGAAACAACCAGAAATCCCTTTCAGACCAATGAATATTTGATGAGAATCCGTTCAGAGAGCAAGACCAACTTCATGCTTTGAGTCATTTTATTTCGAAGTGGTGACGTATCCAAAATTCAGCCCATCTTTGGTATATATTTTGAAAAAGTCTGAAAAATATTGTTCAACATCTACCCACTGCCTATTTTTACAAAATATTCTATTCTTATCTTGGCCCAAATGGTTGTTGTTTTGAATGGAGTTCGTGCTACTGCTACTACTGAGTAGTAGTAGCAAGTAAGTAAATGTTCCAAAATTCAAACAACTTTTGTGAATGTTTATCTTAAGGAATTCTAAAAGCCGTGAAAAAACATGGAAAAGCCACTTATTTCACACAAATTGTAAACGTACAAACACATGTAAGTGGCAAGGGTTGAACATTTCTCACATCGCCTCAATAAACACAAAACTTAACTCACCCTTGCTATTTTTATAAGCGTAGAGGCATCGGCAGGCAGCAGATTCAGTAAAAGTAAGAACAAATTGAATTTTACTTAAAATTGTGACATAAACTTTACTTTTATTGTAAATTTACTTTTATTGTAAAATGTGTACAAATATCCAGTAAACGGGAACATGTAACAGTCTTACTAAATGTTTCACGTAAGGTGTTATTGCATAAGGCTTGTGCTTGTGCATTCGTCCACCAACTCAGAATGTGAAGTGTCTCAATTGCTCATTTCAAGCACCTTACAAGTGTTCCGAGTTTTCTCTTTGCCAGACATTTATTAATGTTGGATTTATGATGTTCTAAAATCTATTAAAAGCATTCCTGATCTATCCCACCAAATTATGGCGTGACGGAGGTCTAAGTAAATGTGTGTGGTAATGTTGTGTGAAGTGTTGGCACCTCTTCCAACAATACTATGATGAGGACTTAAAAGGATTTTAAACATCAATTACATGCTTTGAAACAATGCCACTTAATTAAATGCTTTCTATGCTAGTTACATCCAACAAGAAGGTTTGTTCTTACTCAAATGTAGACAATGGCCATTAAGAATTTGATAGGATGCCTTTATTTCCACGTTATTTATTTACGGCGGCGGATTTTATTCCGGCTTGGTGTTATTAGTGGGAGGATTAATATCCAGATGTTAATGGATCAAGCTGGTTTTGAACAGAGTGAGTGTGAAAAGCTTTATTAAATTAGGTGCATAACATGTGGGGAAGTAGAAAAATAAAATTTTAATTTCTATCACACAATTATTATCCTTTCCATAAAATTGCATTAAATTGTGGCTGCTGGATTTTCAGAAATTCAATCCGACTTCCTTTGTCGAAAAATGTATGTTTATTTATTATCCCTAGAATTTTAGGAGCCGGAAAGCCATTATTGTACAAAGCTAGTGCACGGTTTATGACAACAACCCCTCCCACACATGCTTGGCTTTCGTTTGATCAATTGATTATTGAAATCTCAGATTCATTAATAGTTTTTCTTGTCATTAATTCATTTATGGGCATACTTTATCCCGCAAAGGGTATATTAAAGTTATTGGAGTCATATTGAGAATGAGAAATTACTATTGTCCCATATTCGTAAACATCCGTCCCGAAATGGACTCCTAAGTCATAACGCAGAAAACTGAAAGAAAATGACGTATCACGCACAAATGGAATCAACGAGTAATTTACGCATTTCCTTCCTGAATTACATATTAAGGATACATGCCTCATATGCATTTCACATAAAAACTGCAATATTGCTTCTTTGTTAAAGAAAGTCATCAGCGTCGGCGGTCGTCCTTTTGGACGTCGTCCAAGAGTAATAAATGCACTTTAGAAATGACACGGGGGTGGCCATCGTGGTTGGCTGGGGCCTTTTTTGCCATCCCTTCATTTCATTAACTCGAGAAGCACTGCTTATAAGCAATCAATAGACTTGGCAGTGGTATGTATGTGGTAAATAAACTAAAAAGCAACAAATGGATCATGATTGTGCAATTGGGACGGAAGGAAGGCGCATGAACGGGTAATAGTCGCCAGTGGACAGTCAAAAAAGTTGTCGTTAAAAAAATTCAAGTGTTGTTTTGTTATTTTTGCCTGGATGTGCCATGGGTCGCGTGTTCGTGTCACGCACAGCAGACAGCATTTCCAGGTCAGGTCGAAAACGAAGGGGATAGTTGGAAAGCCCAAGTGGACTGGGAATAATACCATCACGCGTGCCAAACGGTCTAAAGTGTCAACCACAACCACTCCAATCCATTTCTAAATTCCGCTTTTCCCCTGGGTCTGTGAAAATAAAACATCAACTGCGGAAATTTAGACTGGATCCCTAAGTTCCAGTGGGTTATAGGATATCCGTTCAAGTGTCACATTTCCTGATAAAGTCACTTACTTGGTGTTTACGACTGGGGATACTTAACAATTAGGTTTTTAAGACTTCGTTTTAAATTCAGATAAAGACTTTCTATTTCTCTTTTTATGAACAAGCAAACCGTAAGCCATTGTGAGAGGAAATTATGTTGACTGAAAATGAGCAACTAAGTCTCAGAATCGCCCCAGCACAACAATATCATAACCTAATTGGAAACAAACAAATAAATAAATCCTGTCCTCTACCATTAAATCTATTCAAAGTCTTGTTTACAGAAAAGATTTTATCCTTATGAATGAACGAATGAATGACCCGAATTATGATTTCATGCTTAGATTAACTTTTGATTTTACCCTTCGGAATGGCAAAGTCTTTCATTTCTACTGCTTGGCAGGATTAGAATCACATCGCATCAAGCCAATCCGCCATTACCACGCCATTGCACATTTCACCAAACCAACAATCAGATTGGATTATGCATTATGACATCTGAACAGGCAAATGAATTCATGCACTTACTTATTGTCGCTCAACGAAATCCAGCCCAATCCAAATGATCATATACAAACTTGTACTTCAAATCAAGCCGGAACCAATAAGAATGGCGTAGTAACACTACCGAAAAAAACACATTAATAAAACATGATGAAAGCTTGCAAGCGGATTAAGAGGACAGCGAACCAAACAGTGGACTATGAGAATCTTTGCGGAATTTACATTTGGTCGGAAGAATAGGTCTGACAAGGCATGACTTACTTTTAAAAACCTGGAATGTCGTCATGAGCTTGTGAAATGATTATGCTTATTGTAGCCATCATATGTGTGTAGTAAGTTCATTTCTTGTAGTCGTATTGGCATCCAAACATGGTGAAAGAACTGTTTGATTGCATACCACCGTTAATGAGTATGCTTAATGGTTGCAAAAATAAGGATTATTTTTATGTATCACAACATTTGCCGTGCAGCATTAACCGCAAACAAACAATGGATTTGGTAAAGGAATCCTAGATACAATACACATTCTGTTTGAGAACATATGAATTGCCTGATGTTAATGATAATACCACAATGCGAAAGGCCATTAAGAGCATTATCCAAAGCTTTTCAACAAACAAATGGTCAATAATGCTAAATACAGTAAACAGAGAAAAGGAAACGTGGTGATTTTGTTGCTTGAACCGAGCGATAGTAATCCTATCAGCCATCCAAGTAACCGAAAAGTACTGTGATAAAGAACAGAGAAAAGGCCAGTAACATACAACTCTTGGACTGAAAATTAACTGTGGAAATGTTGGGAACTTGTGAAATGCTTCCTAGGCATATTTAGCGGATCTCTTAAATTTTAATTTACTAGCTGGAAATAGGAGTTTTAGAGAGCAAACATTTCTAATATACATATTTATTACTTTTATTTCAAGATGTTACTAAATGTTAAATCTAGCGTCTCCAATTGCTGAAACACATAATTAAGTAAAAATCTGTACCTTAATGAAGTGCCTTATAATGATCAAAATTAAACAACTGATACATATTTTTATTTCTGATTAATTATTTCCGATCCTAGTTAAAAACCTAACTTCTAGACCGTGGCCTTGTCTTCCGATCCTGATCCTTTAGAACCAGGAGAGCCACTTCTAGATCGAGAACCAGGAGAGCCACTTCTAGATCGGGAAACAGGAGAGCCACTTCTGCTCCTTGATCTTGATCCAGATTTCCTTGAGCCACTACGAGACCTTGATCTTGAGCCCGATTTCCTTGACCCACTACCGGACCTTGACCTTGATCGTGATGAACGAGACTCAGAACGAGATCTTGAACGGTCTTTAGGTTTACCGCCAGCGTCAGAGCCGGATGAGGATGCAATACGTTTTCTTCCTACTTTGTGGTTTCTGCCACCATCCCTATAAAATTACAGAATCAAATTGTCAATTAAAAATAAATTATTCATTAACATTTTTGAACAAGTCGACGAATTGTTCACTTACGATCCACTTCTACTGCCAGAGCGTGATCGGGATCCTGACCCTTTAGAACCAGGAGAGCCACTTCTAGATCGAGAACCACTTCGACTTCTTGATCCTGACCCAGATTTCCTTGAGCCACTACGCGACCTTGATCTTGAGCCAGATTTCCTTGACCCACTACGAGACCTTGACCTTGATCCTGACCGTGACTGCGATGAACGAGACCCAGAACGAGATCTTGAACGGTTTTTAGGTTTACCACCAGCGTCGGAGTCGGATGAGGATGCAATGCGTTTTCTTTCTCCCTTGTGCTTTCTGCCACTATCCCTAAAAATTCAAATTCAAGGTAATAATTAGAAACCAATCCAATAAAACGGTTCAATAAACACTGTAATCACTTACGATCCACTTCCACTACGTTTTCCATCTGATTCACTTCCACTGCGGCTGCGGCTTTTTCTTTTCTTTTTATCAGCATCAGAGTCAGAATCATCGGATGATGAAATTGTAGCCTTGGACTTAATTTTACTCCTTTGCTTTGCACTGAGACCTTCATCTTTGATAACTTTTTTGGGTTTTCTGGGGCCACTACCCTTTCCTCTGCCTTTTCGGCTTCGTCCCCGTTCACCATCTCCTTCACGCCTTGGCTTCTTCTTTTTAGGACGAGCCTCCCCATTATTTTCTCCGCCGGACCCGGATCCATCAGTTAAAATTTCACCATCATCTCGACGACGCCCACGTTTTCCACCTTTTGTTTCTGGTGGAGGCTCCATGAACATCATAGCTGGCTTGGATTTTTCTTTAAATTCTTCACGTTTTCGAAGCATTTCCTGTATTTGTTGTAACTTTTGTTCCTCGTTTCGTTTAATTTCTTCACTCTGTTTCATCCTGAATGCGTCACGCTCCTCTTCTTGCTTTTTCCGCAACACTTTTTCTTCCTCGTCTAACTTTCTTGCTCTACGACAAATAATTTTAAATTAAATTAATTCAATTTTGATTAAAATTTTTGTTAAGAAATAATGAAATAAATCACTTACCGAGCAACATGATACTGAGCCTGAGACAAAATATCTTGGCA
The DNA here is from genome assembly GCA_036491905.1 of Folsomia manolachei. Taxonomy (NCBI): domain Eukaryota; kingdom Metazoa; phylum Arthropoda; class Collembola; order Entomobryomorpha; family Isotomidae; genus Folsomia; species Folsomia manolachei. Next base: position 10,619 of record JAAXNX010000691.1, on the reverse strand, counting down.
TTGTTGAGCTTCAGCGGCAGCCTGGCCCAAATCATATTTGGTTCTGTCTCCATTCATTGATAGATATAGGAAGTATTTATGTGCCAAGCCAAGTTCGTTTACGGCAGATAAGACCATTTGTAGGACAGATTTTTCGTCACGAAGAGTTTGCGTAGCCAACTTCTGAAGAACTAATGCCAAATTATAAAGTAAGATAGTATCGTTAGGAGAAACTCTTCTAGATCTCAACAGGGCCAGTTTTGCTTCTTTCAATTTCCCATTCTTGTAGTAAGCTCGAGCGAGGTATTGAAGAATTTCCGTCTGATGATTTTTATAAAACTTCTTCATACAATTTTCATACATCTGAACAGCGCTCACGTACAACTTCTGCTCAACATAAATGTGAGCGATGTTTAGCCATACGTCACTAAATTCTGCGGTAGCTTCACGGACTTGGGCGAAAATATCCCGAGCCTCATTAATACATCCTTTATGTGCCAGAATACATCCGATTCCGTTAGCAGCCCAAATATTCTTCGGATCATTGCGAAGAGCTTGTTTATAGATTGCAAGGGCTCGTTCCTGATGTCTACCTTCCTTATCTTTGTCCCGACTCGGCGTGTACAAGGTTTGAAGCCATACATTCCCAAGGGCAATACAGGAGTAGGCATCATTCTGAGTGGAGGAATTCTTCAAAATCCTTTCGAACTTTTTTTGTCCAGGTCCCCACTCCATCTTGCTCAAATGTAAATTTCCAATCAATGTCCAGGCATCCGGATGTTCATTACTGAGTTGAAGGGCCTCCTTGAACCAATCTGTGGAATGGCATATATTACCAGAAAAATGTTTAGTACTTTTACACTTTTGCATTATTTCTATCGATTTTTTCTACTTCCAGAAGAACTGATTTATTTGAACAGAATTCAAAACCTTTCTTTATTTAACGTACCTGAGGCGTCGTAGATTTGACCTTTATCTCTTGACATACATCCCAGCCTAAGATAACAATCCACGTAATTTGGGTGCTCTTTGAGAATGTCTTTGTAAAGTTTTTCAGCTTCGCCAAAATTACACATTGCTTCGTGCACACGGGACAAGTTGTATGATACAGTCACCGAAATTGAGTTGTAGTAGTGAGTGTCACCTTTCTCACCCTCTGCTTGAGATCTTTCTAGGGCCTCTTCAAAACACTTCAGTGCTTCTGTATAATTTCCAAGCCTGTAATTTAGCGATCCCAAATTGGAGTAAATTTCTGGAGGAACGGAAGCTCGAACTTTCTCCTGAAACAATTTGATAGCCGTGTTGTAGCTTTTCTGACTCTCGAGCAGATCAGTCTGTTCCATAATTTGGGCTAATTCAATCCAAGCCTCGACATCGTCTGGCTCTCGGGTTGTGACTTTCTTTAAAAAATCTTTGGCGATGTCTCTCTTTGATTGAGAGGTCGAGTTTGCGTAAAGAGAGCCAAGGATTTTCATTGTTTCGTAATTTTCTGGTTCGACTTTGAGTACCTTTTCAAAACATTGTGCCGCATTTTCACTATCCCCTCGATGGATATACATTTGTCCCAGTCCAAAGTTGGGTAGGACAAAATTAGATCCAGCAAATTGGGTTGATTGATAATAATATTGGAAAGCTTGATCATAATCACGTTGAATATGGAATGATCTTGCGAGTTGGTAACAGCTCTCAGCACGCATTGCTTCATTTTCAGTGTTGTGGAATGCATGCAAGGCCAAATGCTGGACTTTTTGAAAATCCCGTTTGAAGAAAAAGTGGTCTGCGAGGTGATTTAGAACCATTGGATTGGAAGGGTCAACACTATATGCCCTTGATAAGAGCTGCACACCAAGACGAATCGAGTCTTTTTCTCGAATATTCATATTATGAATAGCCATCCCCACCAGAGCTCCGGTGCATTTTCCATTCAGCTCCAATGCTCTTTCGTAAGCCAGTTCTGCCTTGTCCTTGTTTCCCAGTTTCAAAAAATTATGACCAATACCAACTCGGACGTCAGCCGGACATTGAGGATTGGTTCGAAGAGCTTTCTTATAAAATGCTAGGGAGCCTTTGAAGTCCTTTTTGTTGAAAGCAATACATGCTTTTCCCAAAAGGGCAGGGATACTATTGGGTGACTGTCCAAGTACGAAATTAAATTGGGCATCCGCCTGCTCCATTTTATCACCTTCGAGAAGACAGAAAAATGCACGACCCAGCAAATGATTTTGATCGTACATGATGATCTTATCTGCAGTTGTGTAGAGGACAGTCGCCTTGCTGAAGTAATCCTTCCTTTTATCTTTGGCTCGCTCCTTGTTCGCTTTCTTGACATAATAGGCGGCTAAACTGTCCAGAATTTTCATTAAAGATTTATCACTATCCTTATAATTGGTGTTGGCTTCTTTCCTTCCAATTTCAATGATCTTAAGAAATTCCTCGTCCCTCCCTTCTCTGTAGTATTCCAAGGCAAAGCTGGACCATGTGTTGAGAGGAGCATTTTCTTGTCGCAGGATATCAATTATTTCACTTGCATCTGGAAGTTGGGTCGTGTCGATTTCAATAACTTCGTCCGAGTCACGGAGAGGGATTTCCAGCGTTCCACCCGTAGGATGCATCTTGTTCTTGAACTATTTATACTGTGATACAAAGAAAAAATGTCAAATGTTTTTCGATGCGCTCAGAAACTAATTAATGATTAAACTGACCAAATCGCTGAATGAAATTTGATTTATATCTCGCCGCCGGTGACAATTTTTGCAAGTCCTAGCTCTTCAGTCACTCCCTCTCAGTTCTTACATATTGATAAGTTGTTTAATTTCTGCAAATCACAAATTGTAGCAGTTAAAAATATATTTGTGCTAATGCGCACTTCTTAAAACCCTTACCTTATTCCCAGCCAGTCGTCTACCTTACTTCAACACAGATTTATTATTGCTGGTAAAACAGTTTAACTTTCAATTCCTCCAATATCGGCGGAATTTGGTTGGACACTTTGACTTTATCTGGAATTCACTTGCTCTACGAATTGTTGTCGATGTTTGTCTCAAAACCAGGCTTGCGGTCTTTTGTTTAGTCCCAAGTTGGCAGCGGGACTGAACTCAATGAATCTCTTCTCACTCACTGACAAATCAGCCGATTTCCCATGTCTAAATTCTAAACTAAAGTTTTAATTTTAGTTGCACTCCGAAGATTTAAATGTTGTCAATTTGCTAATTTAATTTAATTTGGACCCTTAGTGGAGCAGACTGGGAGTGGAACTGACCGTGTGAGACAAAGAAGATAAGGGTAAACTGGATATGTTTTAATTTTAATTACTCAAAATGGATGATGGATTCAATTTTGAAAACATTTATCTACTTGATATGCTTATTTCAGATTGACTGATGATGGACAGAGAATCCGAATGCAGTTCAAAATATAGGAAGCCTCACTCTTCATCGTCGTCACATATTAAAAACCAGGAGAAAAATGATAATGAAGATTCTCACCGTCATTCCAAATCCAAGAAACGGAAAAGGCCCCACAAAGAGAAGAGGCATCGAAAATCTCGCTCCAGATCAAGATCAACTTCCAGGGATCGGTCGAAGGATGCTGACTCCACAAGAAGAAGGCGACGATCATATTCACCTCCAGACGGGAAATCGCCCGAGAGGAGCTCTAAGGAAGATAAGAAGTTTGAAATAAAGAAAATTAAAAATCTTGTGGATCGCATGTTTTTTCGAGATTCGGATATTATTCGAAAGGGTTCCTCACAATATGACGACTTTTGGAAGTTTCACGACAAAATTCAAGCTATTAGAGAGAAAGGGAAAACACTCTCCAAAGAAGTTGACGAAAAAGCAGATGGTTTCAAAAATGTGCATATCGGGGATAAGGAGTTCCAAATTCCATGGGTCTACTCCAAAAAGCATACCCTACCTTTTTCACTGCAATATTCGTCCATCAGTGATTACATTTATAAATTGAATCCTGGTACGTCAGTGATAATCTTGTTGTCGTATTGAATTGTACTGAATTTCTTTCAATCTTCATTTGCTATTCAGAGGAACAAGAGTACGTGAGACGCTCTGTACCTGAAGCAGTTCTTCAAGATTTTTTACTCCAAAAAGCATACCCTACCTTTTTCACTGCAGTATTCGTCGATCAGTGATTACATTTATAAATTGAATCCTGGTACGTCAGTGATAATCTTTTTGTCGTATTGAATTGTACTGAATTTCTTTCAATCTTCATTTGCTATTCAGAGGAACAAGAGTACGTGAGACGCTCTGTACCTGAAGCAGTTCTTCAAGATTTTTTACAAACCCTGCTATATTTTCTTGACTTTCTGCAAAAAGAGAGATTTTCCAAACTTAGAAAACTTAGAGAAGCTCAATCCGCTTTGCCAATTGCTAATTTTCGGTGAGAATGTATAACCTTGAAGTTAAACTTTATTTACGAATTATATAATCTTGTCTTTGATTTTTCAGGGAAGAAATTATAAATACATTGGACAAGCATAACGTATTGATAATTGGTAAGTTAATTTTTACTTGAAGTGTGCTTAACTCGCCATTTCCGACTTAATTTTTCATTAAATTATTTGTTCTACAGCCGGGGATACTGGTTGCGGAAAAAGTACTCAAGTGCCGCAGTTCTTATTAAAAGCTGGATACACGAATATTGGTAGGTAGTAGTTATAATTGACTAGTTTTGAGCATACCACAAATAAATTTGATATACAACACTTGTCGTTCTTTGCCGTTCAATAGCTTGCACACAACCAAGGCGCATTGCTTGCATTTCTCTGTGTAAACGAGTAGCGTACGAGACTTTGAATGAATACGGAACGGAAGTGGGATATCAAATCAGATTTGAAAAAAGCAAAACTCAACATACAAAAATAATTTTTGTCACGGAAGGTTTGTTGTTGCGCCAGGTACATAATTAAGTAATTACGATTTTAAAAGTACGTGGGTTGTTCAGCATAAGCTGAATAAATTATTTCGCCGCAGGTTAGCACGGACAGCATGCTTACAAATTACAATGTGATAGTGTTAGATGAAGTACACGAGAGACATCTTCACGGCGACTTCCTTCTCGGTATCGTAAAATGCCTCGTATACCAGAGGGACGACGTAAAAGTGATCCTAATGAGTGCTACAATCAATATAGAACTCTTTCAAGAATATTTTCAAGGATTGGCACCTGTCCTTCAGGTAAATGAATATTTTCCAAAATATAATAAACTATCGAAAATCAATTATTTGCATATTTTTTTTTACACAGGTACCTGGCAGACTCTACCCAATTAAGATGCAATATAGACCTGTCTCAGTGGAGGAGATAAATACGAGAAATGGAAAGATTAATCCAGCACCTTATGTCCGCATTTTACAGTTGATTGACGATAAAGTACCACGTACGCAAAGATCTTTTGATTTTATATTGACAGCATTTGTGAAAGCAAGTTTGAAACATGACAATTTGTTTACAGAGGACGAACGTGGAGACGTTTTGATATTTCTAAGCGGCATGAATGAAATATCATTGGTTGTGGAAGCAGCCAAAACTTATGCAGAAATTACTAAACGGTGGATTATTTTGCCACTCCACAGTATGCTATCTATTGATGACCAAGACAAAGTAGGAATTCAATGAATTAATTAAGTAAACGTGGGCATTGTAATTGGGATGAAAATGGGATTAAACGCATTTTTTGTTTGTTTTGTAGGTGTTTGATTATCCGCCGGAAGGTGTTCGTAAATGCATCGTTTGCACCAACATTGCAGAGACATCAATTACGATCGACGGTATCCGTTTTGTTGTGGACTCTGGCAAAGTCAAGGAAATGGCGTATGATCCAGCCTGTAAAATGCAAAGATTGAAAGAATTTTGGATCAGTAAAGCCAGTGCTGAACAAAGGAAGGGCCGTGCTGGTCGTACAGGCCCAGGAGTTTGCTACAGATTATACTCAGAAACAGATTACAACGAACTGCAACCTTTCTCGACCCCTGAAATTCAACGTGTACCGTTAGACTCGTTACTATTACAAATGATTTCCATTGGGATTCCTGATTGTCGGAAATTTCCATTCATCGAGCCTCCGAGTTTGGATAGCATGGAAAGTTCTATCGCACGCCTCAGAGAACAAGTAAATTGTTTAATAAACATTTAAAAGTCACTATAATGTAGCTCATTTTTAATTGTGTATATAGGATGCATTGACCGAAGATGAACAATTAACGCCTATTGGAAAAACTCTCTCACAACTCCCAGTGGACATCACTATTGGCAAAATGCTTATAATGGCTACAATTTTTGAACAAGTCGATGCTGTACTATCTCTAGCAGCAGCTTTATCCGTTCAAAGTCCATATACTAATTGGGCTCATCGAGATCAAGATGCTGTTGCAGCAAGGAAATCATTAGACTCGGATCATGGAGATCCTTTAACTCTGCTTAATGCGTACAGAGCCTGGCTTGAGGAGAAAACAGGTGATAGCAGCCGCACAAAAAAGTGGTGCAGAAGGAGAGGACTGGAAGAACAAAGATTTTATGAAATGACTAAACTGCGGCAACAGTTCAAGTCCTTGTTAAAGGTTGGTATATAATGCAAAAATTGATAACTATCGTAATGCCAATGTCCCTTCGAATACTTATACTTATGATGGTTATGGACTAATGTCTAATTTTTTCAGGATGCTAATTTACTCAAAGATCAAGATACTGCGCTACCTTTGAGCACATCTGACAGAGCTCTGCGGCACGGGGAATTAAGACAACTTCGAACAATTAAGCGAGATTTCCACATGAGTGCTCCAAGGAAAAAGAAATTTCTAAAATTAGAAGACTCGGAGTATGCCATTGATGGAGACGATGACGATGACGGCAATCCTGATGCTCCACTGGATATAAGGGACGTGGAATTTCGCCTGAGGAATGACGCACATCAAGTAAAGGTATGGAAAGTATTCTAACTTAGCTACCATTGCTACCTCAATATACGTTTTTTTAAAATTTATTTATTATTTTCAAATTAATGCAACTGTTCCGGATATTTATTGCAATGTAGGATTTACTACACAAAAGCACTCCATTTGGATATGAAGACATTTCAATGTTGAAACTGATTCTGTGCAGTGGACTGTACCCTCAAATAGCGATTGCCGATGATTTTAACAAATTTAAGGTGCGACATTGGACGGTGTAGGAGGTTGCCGTGAAATAACTTATTTAGATCTGATCTAACAACTTGTTTTGTTTTGTACAGAATGACGCTGATCAAGTTTTTCATACAAGGGGGAAAGGTTTTACTTTGTTACACCCGACGGGCGTTTTTTCAAGTCATTGCGATGTCCTAAAACTGAATGACAGTGACATTATTGTAGTCCCCAATTTTATTTCAAAATTAAGTGTTAGCAACAAACACCAATTGCTTGTCTACTTGTAAGTCCTTTTTGCCGTGAAATAACTTATTTAGATCTGATCTAACAACTTGTTTTGTTTTGTACAGAATGACGCGGATCAAGTTTTTCATACAAGGGGGAAAGGTTTTACTTTGTTACACCCGACGGGCGTTTTTTCAAGTCATTGCGATGCCCTAAAACTGAATGACAGTGACATTATTGTAGTCCCCAATTTTATTTCAAAATTAAGTGTTAGCAACAAACACCAATTGCTTGTCTACTTGTAAGTCCTTTTTTCTGAATCATAATATGACATTGATTGTGGCATCGAAAATTGAAAATATTTTTAATTTTTTGAAAATCATTTTTTAGAACATTGCTGGAAACAAACAAACCTTACTTGATGAATTGCATACGAATGCCTGCCGTTCAAACGCTGTTATTATTTGCACACACTATTGACACGGATGCAACGTTTAACAGATTTATTTTGGATTCTTGGCTTGAGGTAGAATTTGTTGATCCAGCAGTTGCACGACTTATGGTCATTACTTCAACGCGTTTACGAGATACCTGGACCCAACTAATTGCTCAGCGACTTTCCGAAAGTATGTCATGCTGGATAGTTTTATGAAAACTGATACTATAACTATAAACCCGTAATTGTTCTTAATTTCTTACTTTAGAGGACAGCGTGTCTCGTTCGGACTTGAAAAAATCCAGAGAGCTGGCTCATGGTCTTGTTTCATTTTTAAGGACTGAGACTTTCTACACCCTGAAACGGTAAGAGCCAATCCTAATTTGCTTACATTCCATTTGTGTCACCGTTTGCATAATGGCTAATGTCAAATCTATGTTCACACCGTTAAATTGTGTTTAAGGTTGATGGCTGCCGACCAAAAGGACATGTATGACCAAGGATTTGCTTGTGAATTTCCAGAGGACACAATTACATACGAAACTAATTGGACAGTGAAACCCAATCTTTCAAAAGGGGGCCTGTCATTGACATCTTACTTTACATATGGATGGTTAGATTAGATCATTTTAAGACAAGCATTCTGGAATATAAAATGCTTACAAACTTGACCGATTTGACTTTTTTTATGTTATTAGTTTGTATAGTGAAATGCCCGACCCACAAGAATGGACCTGCCCGGTTTGTGAATCAAATTTAATGTCACTACCCATTGAACTTTTCATTCACCAAACTCAGTGTGTCAGAAAGAAACTACTTGGTATGTATAAATCATTGTTACATATTTATTTATTTAATGGACATCAATAAAATGTGGTCAATTCTATTATAATTATAGATCAAGAAGCGGAATTAGCAACAGAAGAGGAAGATGTAAAAGCTCGACCATTTGCTCGGGGATATTATTGCCCTGATTGTCAACGTCAACTAAATTTAACCCCTTTAGAAATCCTCCGCCACAAGAAATCGCATAATGTTTAATAGGTGATGATATTTTCACAGAATATCTGTATACTGACTTTGAAAAGTTACCCACAATGGATTTACAATGGTGCGCGGAAAGATGCTACCCATATTATGCTACCAATAGCATGCCACCAATATTATGCTACCAAGGACTTGCTACCGTATACGTTATGCTACCGACATATCATGCTACCCATATTATGCTGTGATATGTCGGTAGCATAACGTATACGGTAGCAAGTCCTTGGTAGCATAATATTGGTAGCATGCTATGGGTAGCATAATATGGGTAGCATATTTCCGGCAATCATTTACAATGTCTGTGATATATAAATGTTAATTTACTACATTAGATTTTTAGCTATACCCATTGCAGTTTCATTCATACTAAAAGACAGTCATAAAATGTATTTTGCATTGTTATTTTAACTATTTTCTATTTTTATCTGAAATACAACTATAGCTCGCCTATCATAGCCGTAAGTAAGCGGTATTTTACTAACCCAACATAATATTTAAACTTGCAAATATACTTCAGTTTTAAAAGACCGAGAAACTGAAGTTTGAGAACTTCTGTGGCTCTTCTGAGAACAGGCAGATGAAAGAGCATCAGTTTTTTCCTGTTTCTTTAAATCTACTACATCAATTCCAATACCTTCATCATCATGATTATTATTCCCCTCTGCCACCGGCGTGGAAGACCGTTGGAAGTGATCCCCTTGTCCAAGGTGCGCACTAGCACTCATTGATCGAAGCGAAGTTCGACTCGTGCCTTTACTACTCCTATCCCCAGTTCCTGATGATGATCCTCCTGATGCTCGTTCTTTTGCCAAATTCATCATGTATCTCATTTCCTTGAAATCTAAATCTCTATCTTCGCTCTTGCGCTTTAAACCAACCTTTAGCACACTTAGCCACAACGGAGGAATGACGTCTTTTCTAAGTAAAAGTTGTAAACCAGGACTTTCCTTGAGAAGCAACCTCAGTTGGGGCAAGTCGTAATCCTTCCATGGCACTTCTCCAACAACCAACTCCCACATCACGGAACAAAGTGAGTAGACGTCACTGGCCTGAGAGTATGTAGGCGTCCCAATCAAGACTTCGGGTGCAACCCAATGTCGAATTACAGACAAATGGGAGTCGTCTGACAGCCATGGGTGCCGTGTCGACAAATAACACTCCGCTAAGGCGACGTCTTCCGGGATTGCGTACTCGAAGCAAGCCAACTTTGCGTGTTGTTCTCCCACCAGCATTACCGAATGAGAAGAGATTCCACAATGAAGAATTCCACTGCCATGTATGTAATCCAGAGCCTCAGATATTTGAATTATCTTAATTAAGCAACAAATAAAGGCATATATTCATAAAAATAAGCCGATATGAATGTGCATATATATTTTGTACATTCGTAAACTTACAATATCCGTGGCGAAGCTGGATTTCATTCGAAAATTTTGCTGATGAAGAAAATAGTACAAGGAGCCCAGTTGGATTTTTTCAAACACCAAAGATAAAGAATCAAAGTTTTCTTCTTGGCAAACAGCCAAAACCATCAGAATCTGGGGGTGTTGAAGCCGCCCCAACATATTCAACTCGGATATGAGAATATCCGGAACAGATTCCTCTACGCTTTTTCGTCTTAACGCCTTAGTCGTTACAGAAGTGTTCCTTCCATGCCAGAACATTGGGACAAACGTACTGAATTTTCCACAAATCCATGATGGAGCTTTTGGATTGCTGTCATACTTCAAATCTGTGGCTTCACTAATGCAAGGGAGCCTAATGGTTTCCGAACATTTTGTTCCACGATC
>JAAXNX010000690.1:0-24342 GCA_036491905.1 Folsomia manolachei | reverse complement strand
TCAACCTCTGTATTTGATACTACTCCGAAAATCTATGGCTTGAATGAACACGACACGATTGAACAAAAATCCCGTTCCCGTAACCTTGATGCAACATTTGTACTGGGCAATGAGTTAAATTCACCAAAATCATCTACTTGCATTGAGGAAATGCTTAGCCAACAGTTATCCAGCCCAAGACTTGATATTAGTCTGAAAAACTTCAGCTTCAAAGAACAAGCCACGCTCGAGGAGGATGAATGTCAAAATGCAAATGTGACTTTTGTCCTACACAGTGAGCTAAGTATTCGAAATACACTTAATTATTCCGAGGAAATGCTCGATCATCAAGAAAGTCCGAATTTTGATAGTACGGTGGACTCTCAAGACAATGAAGCCGATCCAGTCGAACCAACAATAAAACGCTTAGATGAACCAGTTACAGGACAAAAAAACATGATTTGCAATAAGCCCGAAAATCTCCTCAACCTCAGCCAAAGTCTGTTTCGCTACGTTACTCAATATGCTGAGTTTGATGTGGAAACTCGAATCCGTGAATTGGACAATAATGTTAAGCAAGAAATTGCAGCAATGGACGAAGGAAAATACTCAGAATTCAAATTGTTATATTTTAAATGTTTTTTGCCAAAGGTCTGGCAGGGTTTTGAAATCCACCGGAGCATTTTTAAAGAAATGGGCTTTAATCTTTTCTCTTAAACCTTTCCCAATGTTTCAAACATGCAAGCATCATAAAAATGATATATTACCAATTACCATGCAATACTTTGCCATTTTATACCGATTATTATGTTTACTTGTTTTTCAAATGTACAAATTTCAATTGATTATTAAAAATTATAAGTAATTTCCAAATACATTATAACTACATCACAGGTTGAATTATTTTTACTGATGCAGTACACTAACCAATTCCACGGTGTATCCATTTTCTTAAAATTCGAATTTATTCCTAAAACTTCAAAATTACTGCAGTGTGAAAGAGTGATTAAATTGTGGGAAATTAACTAGCAATTAGTAGCTGTCTTCATAAGTTCCCTCGTTTAAATCCGTAAAATAATTGTCGACTCTGGAATAATGAAGAGAATAATGGGTAACTGGTGGAACCCACAAAATTGCTCGGTGCGGTTGTGGCGCAACACAGATCGTTGTTCCGTATTCCTACAATAAGCCATTAATGTTTCAATTGTTTCTTAAATGCATATCCACGCGTTATTTGTCAATTATGTCTGTTTTACTGCACGCTGTGGCAATTTCGCATTGTCCAAAGCTCCCTTCAGCGTAGGAAATTTAGGCTTAGGTAAATGTCCCGTATGATACTCGTTCATTCCTTTTGTCAAGCATAATTTTAAAAATTAGTTTAATTTTCTTATTAATCTCAAACGTTAATTATGGTTTACCTGGCTTAACAATTGACGCATCATGAACTTGTTCCATGGGGTCTCTCATTGTCACCCAAAATATGGCAATACAAATTATATTATACAATGAAATCCGCTACAATGCTCCTTGTTCCTGCAAACGGATCTGATCTTGGACTAAAAGCTTTTCCTTTGCCTTGCCCAATATATTTGTGTAAACTTGTTTGGAAAATCATGGCTATCTGAATCAAGCCTTCTTGTTTATTACATGACAAAGCATAATTTGTTGGATGATTACATACAGGTAATATCCATGTGCATGGTTAACCCGTTAGTTGTAATTCAAATAACAATGCGAAACTTAATGTAACCATTATAATAGGTAGGAATATAATATACTGGCATTTTGCGTAATAATATACATGAAATTACGAAGAATGATGCGATGCTATCCTATTGAAGCCATAAACCAGTGCGAGTGATAGTGATGGATAATATTACACTAGGCGTAGCATAAATTAAGAAAAAATACATCTTGCCACTACAAATATGGTATTCGTCACTTTATCAATAATGAGATTTTTTTTACCAACCCCATTCCATCTTCCAACCCGTTTTGTTGGTGTTTGCAATTGACTATTATTGCGACTTTTCGCCCTTCCAGACCATAGATGAATTTTTTTTTGCGTTCCTTCCCAGATTTGGGGTTCATCTCCAGTTATATTAGCTAATCCAGGCATCTTGCTTTATTTAATATCCAACGCCCACTCCTGTGTAGTCTAAAGTTTTTGTCTCAACTTTTATCCATTAAAGTTGCTTATAGCTGAATTGGAATAGAATGATGTAAAAATGTTACGTAATATCGCTTTACGCCCGTTTGCAAAAATGCGTGCATGATTTTAGCAAATTACAGTCTGACTCGACCTTGCCAAACGCCAACATTACTTACAACTCTTGAAGCTCTTAAACGCTTAATTTATATGCAAACTTTGGGCTGGATTTGACAACCAATCAAGACTATTTATATTCACGACTTTTTATCTAATTTACATAATAACGATCTAAATAATCAAGGCAAAAAAATTGGCTGGAAATAATAGATCATCATCTTTGGTCATGTAGGTTGTAGTAACTTGCATTACTATGAAATCAGTTACGCCCATTTGGGTTTAGGATGGCAAGCAAATCTTCACAAAAAACTGGGTTTATTTTGTTCTACTTTATTTCAGCTTTAACAATTCGGATCATTCAAATATTTTCCAATTTGCTCATATATTTTCTTTTGAGCTTCATACATATCGTGGGATGGATGAGGTTCGTTTCTCATGTCCTCACAATGCTCGGCTCCTACACAAATATACAAATCGGAATAAAATAGTTCGTTGCATTATGCAATTGTTCTACTAGAAGAATTAATAAGTATTTATCAAAGTCAAATAACAAAGTGATAAACATTTACCAGGTATTGAAATCACCGTGTTCTTAGACGAAGTTTCATTTTGACGATTAAATCCCAACACATGCCAAGGATCCCATTGTCCATTTATGAAAATTGTGCAAGATCCATCATACTGTTTTCCTTTGTAATATTCATTCGTCAACTTGATACGGGACTCGATGCTTTCTCGCGTGAAACTGCGAATAAAAATACAGAACTTACAAAACTGAGATGATGTACACTTTAAAATAATTCAAGATCTAAATCCATACTTTGCATCAGGGAAAACGGTTTGACATCTCGTAATGTCGATTAGTGAGTCCCACTCATCACTGAAAAGTTGTATGGTTAAATCAGCAACTTGAAAATATCCGAATTCTCGACATGTTTGCCACGTCCAAGATTTTCCATCTCTAGCATGTCCCTTTAAAGATTTCACAAATTTCACAACTTCGTCAGTTTCATCGTTATGCTCTGTATCTCCAGTAATAGTATTAGTGGCTGATAACGGAGATCTCGATGCTCCATCAACACCTTTTTCAGACGTTGTACAACTTTTATTAGCAAGTCCTGTTTCTATCATGAAATTTCCGTAGTCATCAATAACATCCGAACTATTTTGAAGTCTGAGAGTTTGACATTTTGAAGCACTTCTAAATTGCTTGCTTCCCCATTTCACTGCGAGGCGATGGAAAAATTTTTGACGCTCATACTCCACGGTGAAGTTATATGGTTCACACTGGCTGTAAAGGGATCGATTAGTAACCAACCAGAAGTAAACATAAATTTAAAATAAACGAACTGTAAACCAGTCAAAAGTTCATATTTTGACGTGTATTTCGTTGACAATGTTTCATTGCATTTTCGGTCATGCACTAAATCATCCATACACTGAAATGTTTTAAATAATTTCCAAAAACAGATTTCGTCAAGTTGGTAAATTACTTCGGAGACGGTTCGAAAAAATTCTGAGGATATCATTGAAATGCAATTAAACTTATTAAATAATTGATGCTTCATGTACTATGATATTGTCACAAAGATTAATATTCTGCTACCTGGAAATTCAAATCTAGCTTCGACTGGAGCTGAAGATGCAACGGCAACATTAATTAGTTCGGGATATTTTTGCCTCATCCAAGCTGCCAAATTTCCAGGATAGCTTCCACCAAATGCTGCTACTTTGGCACTCTATTAATGTGTAGCGTGGTATTATTGGTGCAAAAGAAAAATATTATTGGCCATTGTCTTACCAATAAGTTGTATTGATCAGAATTATTGGTTTTCAGCCATTGAATAAACATCGCAGCATCTGCAAGTGCTTGCTGGCTTGTGAGGAGCTTCATAGATTCAAAGGAAGTATCTCTATAAAGTCCTCAACACCATGAATGACATGAAACATTACACTCATTTGAAAATAAAGCTGAAAATTAAATCCTTTAAAATTTACACACAAGGTCGGGAAGCTTTCTCCGTAAAAACGATGTTCTAAGCAGGTCACAAATGCTCCAAAATCTTGAGCAAATTTCATCCAAATCCCAGCTTCCACAAATCCTTGTGCATTCCCTTCACCTCCGAACATAAAGAAAATGGGACCACCCGCTCGGTAATGTTGTGAATTTATCCAATATCTCTGCAACCATTTAATTTTATGAAGAATTGCCGTATTGCTTAATAGCATTTTGCATGCGTACATTTAATTATTGTACATTTACAAATACAAAACACGTTACACTAATTGCACAACAGACCAGTGTCACCCGTTCCAATATTAGACACAAAAATTGAATATAACCCAATAAAAATTCACCTGTTTCCAAATTTTACTCTCGGGATGACAACTTGAATTCAACGACACCCTGTCAGAAATACTTTCACTGTTGGAGTGAAAGTGGTTTTCGCACTGAGGAAACCATGATGCGGGTGTTGGGTTGAGGAAAGAAGTCGTATTTGTGTCATCTTCCTCTGCTTCACCACCAGTGCTTATCTTTGGGACAGAGTTATGTATTCCAGTTGGGATTCCACTTTTTAGAAAATGTTTCCCCCGGATATTAACATAGTGTTCTTCTGGGTGCTCTGTCTCAAAATCGTTAATATGGAATTGAAATGGGTTTATTCCAATAGCAGACTGGAAAAAGTGAACTTTCAAAACTACTAAGAAAACTAAGGGTCTCATTGTAAAATTAATTTGTAAGAATATTCGAATAATTGATGCGGGTAAGGACAGGAGAATAATTTTGATACACGTACTTATTTATTATACGTATCCGGAATCGTTAAACATGCTCCTGAAACAATAACTTAACATTTACTCATTTTGATTGCGGATGTCGGACTAATGATTTATTTAGAAAATATGGGATTATGGTAAAAATGCGGTTTTTCAGTCGATCGCAATTGGCTTGAAAGATGGCAAATGTCTGTTACATACCTTATTCTGACAACCCCAATGACACGTACTTAAAATTCATCCACAAGTCGAGTGTATAGCGGCATACCCCTTGTTGATAATTATGTGAGCGTACGTATTTTTCATATCGAGTCATATACCTGGATAGATCTGAGGCTCCGATGTCATTTTCGTCTAATCAAAATGAGTAAATGTTAAGTTATTGTTTCAGGAGCATGTTTAACGATTCCGGATACGTATAATAAATAAGTACGTGTATCAAAATTATTCTCCTGTTTGAGGCTCCGATGTCATTTTCGTCTAATCAAAATGAGAGCGTTTAAATGTGATTTAAATCCAAACAATCCTGAAGGAACCAACATCATCAATAAACGGCTCAAAAATGGCAAGCTTTAAGTGGATTTGTAGCCTATCTACTACATTCAGTAAAGGTCAGTTTTCTGTCAGTTTTCAGGAAACATCAATTCACAGAAATCTGACTACGGCGTTGTCATTTACGCAGAGCCAGCAGATTTTTGAAGACACATATTTTTTATCGCTATCCACATCTCTCATCCATCTGAAACCAACCGCACAAAATCATGCAATATTTAACACCCATAACTTGTTGTGTTTATCTTTTTGGCGAAAGTCTGTGAAAGTGGAAAATATAAACCAACCCACCACATCAAGCTTCTATCATTGTTACTTTTTGTGTCACAGAATTGCGAGAAAAACCACTACTTGCTTTACTTGTGAGCTACCTGTTCATTTATGCGTTGAAGAGTCTGTTCTGTCCATATGTATGTATACATATACACATGTGTATATGTACGTAGCCCAAAAAAATATGGTCACACACAATCGGCAGGGAGTCCAGAAGAGGAGAAAGCAACAGAACGGGAAAAGCAAAACAAATCCCAGTGGACAAACATCCGCTCTGCTCAGGTTAGCTGACTGATCTGAACCAAGTCAACATGACATTACTTTACTTTCTGTAAAGTGTATGTGTGCCAGTATAAATGCAATCACGTCCATTATTACGTAGGAAAGTCTGTTGCTTTTTGTGGTTCCATCTGATAATGTATCACAAACATCAGTGGCAACTTCTCTACTTTTTAGGAAAAGGGATAAGTTTGTTGCTTTCTCTACTTTTCCATCTATCCATCTCACCTGGAGGGAGGAGGAGATCAGGGAATTTGGTGTCGTGTCATGACAAAATTGCGTTATGTATGTGTCATATTTTGGATTTGGTCTCCACTTTTTCGTACCTTATGCCTGTACTACATTGACTGATTGAAGACTGAGTTTGGATTGGACTAGGTATCATGGATTGGACTAGGAACCATGAACGATATGTGCAAAGAAGTACACAAACACTTTGTACAAAACACCACCACCTTTGATCAACATCAACTGTTGTGTTTGTTTGCGTCAAAAGTAAACTGCTTCCTGCCTCTCCTTCGCCACTCAATTGTTGCCAATGTCGGAAAAAGATGGCAGAAGAGATTGAAGAGTTGTCTGGAGTGAAGTTGAGAAAAACGATTTGAGAATAAGGTCCATCCCAATACGACGTTCCAACACATACGGCAAGAAGCAGATAGTATCAACACATCAACACCCTTTGAAGGATTGCTTTCACCTTGCCTTTCTTTAGAAATGATTCTGTTTTCTCTAGAAATTGTTTGAAGATCCTATGCCACTTCTTATCCAACCACTCATTATCTAAAACCCTACAAACACTTCATTTCGCGTTATTTTACACGAAACAGAAAGCCGCAAGTTGTTGCAGACTTGTATATACAATCATGTGGATGTTGTTGCCAAATAAAATGCATATCGAAAACTGCAGCTAGTGCAGCTTCGTAACTCGCATTCCTTCATCATTTAATAAAATCCTGAATATAATCAATTGTACAATACAGAACAAGTTAAACTTAAAAAATTGAAGTACTATATGAAATCTGAATCCAGATAACTGTCAGTACTTATTCTTTGCAATGTGCTGAACTACCCTATCTGTAGAGTCTGGATGGGGCGGTGTTTGTACAGTGGATCATCTATCGATGGATGTCGGTGGAAGATAAAAATGGCAGTAAATACATCATATATCAAAGGCGTAACTCAAAAGAAGAAAGTGAGAGGAAGCCAGTTTCATAAATCAAACTCGGATTGTCCATTACCACCGGCAGTCCTTTTCACTTTGAGACAAGATCAAACATCCTCAAGGGATGATGGACTTTATTTTAATTCGAAACTTTCACATAAACTCTAACCTGATTTCCTCTCTGTGCAATAAACAGATTGAAGTTCAATTCTAAAAAATAAATGCCACAGCATGTGCTATATGTTGGAACTGCAGTGGACTAATGTGTTCCTGTGCAAACGGGAAATTTAGAATCGGAAATAAATCAGAACTGAACTACGGTAAATTGTAGCAAAATCATAGTGAAAGCTACATAGGAAATGGGTGAACTTGGAGTTTGACACCCGAATGAATAATCTTTGCATGATTTCTTCTGAACGAAAATTTTCACTCCGGTTTTTTAACTAATGTTCTCTAAGCCTAACATGTAATTGTCAATTTCTATTTAACCAAGGGATTTTCGAAAAAATGCTGAATATTTGAATGCTACAAAAAAAAAATTGTCATTATATTTATGACGGTATCAATGTAATGTGTCCTTCAAAGTGTGGAGACTTGTCGACAAAAGAGAGTGCGAAAGATGAGATTCCAGATTGAAGGAAGACGGATGGATCGCTGGTGTTCATATAATAAAACGGAGGTAAAACTTCCCTTTAGCGAACTCATCACTCTTTTACGCCTTTCCATCTCTTTGTTCTCCTAAAATTTCTTTTTTGTTCTTAAACATTAACCATCACCATCCAACACCACATCCAGGATATATACCCAACTTTCTGATTTCGGAACAGTTTCCTAAAACTACGTTTTGGCAAATTCAAGGTGTTTTTAACTTTGACAAACAAAAAAATTCACTTGAAATTCAAATTTCACTATGTAAGTCAGAATAGTGATGAATAATAGTCAGGAAATAAAGAATTGATAAGAAAACAATAATGCAGGTATTGATCTTGTGTTGCATTTTGCCAAACCGTAATTGTGAATTTGTCAAAACGGCATATACTTGTAAAAAGTTCTTTTGCCCAACAGTAATTTGCCAAACTGGAATAATGAACGCGTCGCACAGAATCAGCTGCATTTTCCTCAAACTCTCAAATGCTTTCACTTATCAACCAATTTACCGACGAACTATACTACCCGACCCCTCATTCAACCCAGCATTAAGCTGAAGTGACGTAAAGTAAAGAAAAACATTAATTCCTTATTTTATCTTTGCTCTCGTCCATTTCATCACCGTCTCACCTTTCGTCTATTTATGGCTGCTCTGCCAATCGTATCAGATCAGCAGTGTTGATGGAAAATACTCTGGACATCTCAGTACAAGCATAAAAATTTTGTCAGAACTATACACAGCATCAACTGGAATTCGCAGATGTTGTAGATTTTTATAACGTTGACTAGAAAGACTGGAAACACTAAATTTCTAGAAGATTCGGGAGGTTAATTCGTTAATAAAAATTGCTTAGTATAATCAATACATGTTGGGGCCATTATTTATATTTTTAATGTTTCCTTGATAAATCCAAAATTTTGGAAACTTTCTCCCAGGTTTACTCGAAGTTAAATGGACAACTAACTGACTGAAAACTGTCAACGTTTTCCTTTATTGAAATTCGAATTCAGATATGTAATTTGAAGCCATGCATACTGACAACTCGTTCAATTCAAGCTAAAGTGAAAGTAGGGATTTTGAAAGGCTTTTGTGGGGTTTAAATTGGATCACATTTCGCAGGGGTGTTATTAAGTTATTCTGCTCCAGTGGATCCAATTCACTAGTTCACCGCATACCACATCATCATGCTTAATACATACAAATGTACAACAAACTACATAAATAGTTATATATAAACTTATAAGTGTAAGTAGAAGTCCACTTATGTTGTCCAACTAGATATTCATGCTATGATTTGACTACTGCTATCAAGAACATCTGCACATTTCAAAGTAAGGCTCACTTCACTTGGAATTCAATATTTTGTTGAAAAAGTTAAGGAATTTGAGATTTGACAGTATTTGAGTGTTCTCTGCAGAAATTCAATCTCACAATTCTTCAAAATTCGGTGTTTTAGTTTATTCAAAATGCCAAACCAATAAAGCGCTCCACCTTTACTGGGTAAAGGTTCAAACTGATTTTCAACTACTAACCAAGTATAAATGTGAACTTCCGGTGAAAAGAAGCCTTAAATTACCCATACTGCGTGTTACGGTTTGATGTTGTATGCAAAATTTAATGCAACTCTGCTTTCTCCACTCCATGCTCTATACAGATTCAGTACAACACAGCCCACATTATCTTGTTTCCTTTGCTCCATTTCTTTGTGGTAGGGATCCTGTAGTTGGAGGTGAAAGTGGTCGGAGTGGCAGTTCATCATCATTTCACTTTCACCCTTCGCTCTGCCACCATCCACATCCTTGCTCGACTCCATTCTATTCACCTCAAATAACTCACCTGCCCACAAAACTAGCACCAGGCAAACAAAGAAAAGACGGTTGAATTCCACCACTTGCATTTTCCACTTCTGCTCAGCTAGGAAAACCAGAAGCCTTTCCAGTAATCCGGATCTAGAACGCTAAAAGGATTTTTTTGAGATTGTTTAAACACAAGTTTGAAGTTTTTTTCAATTTAATTAAGCAAAAACACATTTTAAATCTCATATTATTTGTGGTTGGCTTTTAAAAGTGTTCTCCAACTTCTGTCATATTCAAGGGGATTGAGACATATTTATGTAGCAGTGAAATTGTACTGAGTCAAAAAGGTAAGGACATACTACTTTATGGTCTATATGTTTATGTTGTTAAAAGGCAAAACAGTAGTTCCCATCAACGTTAAATTAATCACTAAATGAATGACAGCACTCGACAAAATACACAGGTCGTTGAAAGATATTTATATGATTATTTGGGACAATTACCATTTTTTGGGCAGAATAAATATAAAAGTACTGGAAGTTGCATATCCGGTAGAATATGAGGTTTAAAAAAAGCAACAAATAAAAGTCTTCATTAATCCTAATTCTGATGGGAGCGTGTCACGACGGCATTGAAGCTTGAAATGTATATATGTATCTTCATTTTTTCGTGATAACGCAAAAGTTGAATATCGGCTTAGAATACGCGAACCAATACTATTCCAGTATTTTTGCGACATGTTAAAAACCTGTACACTAAAATAACGGCAAACATTCCAAAAACAAAAAAATAAAACAAAGGATTTATGAAAGTTCATGCCGAAACTTTTTGTTCATCCTCATTCACGATTACGACTGCGTGTGATTGTAATTTCTTGGGTTAAGTTGGAGAAATTACTAAAGTTTCGCGTCCTTCCTCTTTTTCTAATTTAATTCTGAATCTAACCGTAATGAAACCATTATTTTATACAGTGTCGTTTGTAATCCTTCCAATTCTTGAGGAATTTTCAACCACACTCCTACTCAACTTTTATAACTATCTGTAAAACAAGTTAGTATATAAGTATGTACTTCTACGTACATTAACTAGGAATAATTAAAGATTCCCTCGCACAGGGTTGAAACTGAATTTAAGTCTTCCTTGTTGGGTCATGCCATAATGTCAGTCAAGTTCTTTCAGCAATCCGAAACATCAATGACAATTGGCAAATTCTACTGCAAAAGTATTGCCATTGCTCGACTATCTTGTTTTCCAGGCTGACTTTGCTAACGAGGACAATTTATAAAGTCTAAGTAGGATGATAATACAACTTTTAGTCACGCACGTGCCATGATCATATTTCATTCATATTTGTAAGTAGTGCAATAAATTACATTTAGCAGTGTATAAGGAAACACACTCATTAGTGGAAAAGTGCCTGGTAGAATCTTTGCATGGGTGTCCATCCAATACTTTTCCTGACGACAAAGTCATGTTTTGATTGCATATATGTTTTGTGCGGTTTCCATTGTTAATGACCTTTTTGAGCAAATGCAGGTAAACTTGTTACTTATATTATTTACTCAGAGAAGTCATGCTCCAGTTTGTCATGTGTTAAGTTATGCAAAGTTTCAGTAGGTTTGGGAAACTATGGGAAGGTTGATCTTACACACAAATATACAGACAGATTGGTTTGAAAATTGTATAATACCTAGCTCGGGAGTTGCGAAGTTTTTGCGACCTGAAGAAATAATCCTTAAATTAACATCTTCATCAGGGTAAAACAAGAATTTAATTTAAAAACCTATATGCCTTCCTTAAGAAACAAATTTTTGTGCCGCATGTTTTCATTCAAATCTGGAAAGTATGCATGCACCTTATTTTTATGAAACCGTCTGTTTTCATCATGGTTAATTTGATTGTCACATTACCACAGAGGTAACGGGAGGCAGAATGTCAACAAAACAAATTCCCTTCTTCTTTCACCAACTGGTTAGTTGATTATACGCAATTCAAACTCAGGACTCGACCCCAGAAATTGTGTCATCCTTCCTAATTTGCTGTTTGACTACAAACTTACTGCCGTTATTGGTGATGTGCTTGTTTTCGTTAGAGACTAGTTGGGATGTTTGGTCACTTTCTGGCTGTACAAAATTTTGTTGGACGTGATTCAGTCAGATGTTGAAGGTTTAATTAGACAGATCTGATCGTGTAGGCACACATTGGGATAAAGGAAGGAATGAGTTAGTGGTTTCACAATGGATATTATCTGTTTATTGGCTATGGCCACAACCAGCAGTGTTCCATGAACCATGTGAGCCATCTGAATCTGAACAGATTGGAAATGCGAAGAAGAAGAATTTGCAGCAATAAAACAAAGGATTTGGGGTGACAGTTGACAAACTAAATTCCAATCAGGACTTCTGACTGCGTCGTTCCAGTCTCATTTTGTTGCCTCTTTCTACTTTCTCCTCCTGTGCTACATTGCAGTATCGTTTGGGTTATTGGCTGATGCGACGTGTGAAAGTTGGAAACTAGGCTCATGAATTGTTGCAGATTCTTTCACAGTTCTAAGGCACAAAAAACCGAATTTCCAAATGGCGTTGCATTCCATTTTTGCTTGTTTACGGTTTTGTTAAAGAAAAAACGTCAAATTTTTACAATTATTGGAAACTGTATCATACACAAATTGGACCTACTTATTTCTCGGTTGCGACAATTGTGAAAACGCAACCTTGCTTTTAGCTGATGCAAATATTTTGTTTACTTCCCTAAAATTGGAACTACTTTAGAATACCTTGCACACCTTTGGCTTCACTAACACAGCATGTCGTATACGTTTAGACTCAAATAAAATAATGAAAAAAAATCCTGTACAAGACAAGACACTTCCAAAATTTAAAAATTTTGACAGGAGCTTTCCATCCAGGAATTAAAGTATACAAGGAAATAGTGGGTGGCACAGCAGGCCAGAAAAACTGCATGACATTTCCAACTTTCTTTGCAGAAGCTGTCAGTTTGGTTGGTTAGTGGTTATTGTTGAGAAAGGTGCATCTGACACAAGGAATTCTACAGCTGTGGCACTAACTTGCCTAAAAAAGAGTAGGTTTCCACTTAAAACAGAGAGACACTTATCGAAAGCGACAGGTTTAGATGGTGCCTTATGGGATGGAACCTTAAAGAGCAAGAACTGGGGTACACTTCATGCTTGAATTAATGAAAAATGACATCTTTGTTCAATTGAATGACATTTTAAAGTACCGCTATCTTTTTTTTATTCTACGTTTTTTGTATATTATAAGCTTATTTGAATGACATTTTAAGGTACCGCTATCTTTTTTTTATTCTACATTTTTTGTATGCTATAAGTTTAATATCCATTTAAAATACTTACCCTAAGAACAATTACACACTGAAAGTTTAAATAGATGTAATAAGTATACATGCGAAGTTAGCTGAATGGTATCATCCAACAAATTGGGTGTACACGGAATCCTCAATGAAATTGCAATTCACTTATTGCCATCTAAAGAATCACACCAACTAATTTCGACAAGTAAAAAATGCCGAAAATAAACTTTTCCTTCCATATCCGTCAACCTGACATATTAATGAGTAATGACATGTGCAAAGTTGAGCCAGATACTACTAAAAGAAAGCAGTTGGCTAAAAGTGTTAATTTTGTTTTCTAAAATTTCGAAATTTTGCAAAGGTTTTCTTTACTTTCCACTCTACTACAAACCNGTTTTCTAAAATTTCGAAATTTTGCAAAGGTTTTCTTTACTTTCCACTCTACTACAAACCATTGCCACTTAGCTTAACTTTTGGGACGGGATGAGTTAAGTTATATAACAAACGCAATCAAACTCCAGCTCCAAACCAATAAACTTTCTTTTGGTTTTTCCACCTGTCCACATTGCAAAGTGAAAAAAGATCCAAGAGAATTCAATTGGTTGATAGTTGATGATAGTTCATAAGTCTTTCATCCATCCAAGTTGGAGTTATTTGGCTTCCTTTTGCAAATACAAATAAAGCAACTTTTACCCCTGACAGGAGAAATGTGGTAGGTGGATATATTGGTCGCTGTGGATGTGAAGTGGCGACATAGCCCTCATCACAACATGAAGATGCGCCTTTTGACTCAAAGGGATTCTATTTTTTCCCACTATCCTGTCATTCCTGCTCGATAATCTAAATCAGAACTGACTTCAATTTTAATTTGGGTAAGAGTGAAGTCAAGAAAAGTTTCGTTTGAGTTTTACAAGCTCGAAATAAATGTAAAAAGTGCTATGCCATGGCTTGTTTGTTAGGTATCCTGTTGAAAAAACCTGGCTGATTGAGTTTAGAGCTCTCGATTGAGCTACATTGACATATTTATCTTAAAAATGGGTGTAGAGCACTACAAATTGTCAAGGATTTGGCAAACATTGACATAATACTAAATAAAACAATATATGAAAATAGTAATTTAAAAAAGCAGGACATTAAGTTGGATGAATTGGAATTGACTGGTTCTGTTTTTGTGGAATAAATAACTAATTCTGATAATGGAGTCAAACAGTCACACTAAAACTATTTACAACCCAAATTAATTAATAAAGTTACCGAACAAAAAAACGTCCTTTATATATACTCTTGTGTGTTTTACCTATATTACCTATAGTTTCTGGTAGCTCAATAAAAAGTACGGGAGTGAATTGAATCTGGGCGAAATTCATGATGAAATTTATCTCGATAAATAATGAAAAAATACTGCAATAGTTCTTCCTGCTTTACCAACTTTGAATTACGTAACTCGAAAACTTCGTCATTGTAGGTATTTTGGCTGGTCTAAGAAATCGTGCCTTGGTCAAAATTGGTTTAGAATAACGACAAACTTTGTTGATATCGGAATACTGGGTTTCGTCTAATTTAGGCACTTTAGCCTCCTAGGATTTAAGAAGTGGGGAATAAAATGCGACAGCATTTATGAAATTCTTCAACAATATAAAAATCTTGTCTAAAAACACACATGTTTTGGATTGCAGGTGTTAATTATAGATCTTGGACACTCGGTCTTGTTTAACTTTCGTGTTTTGTGACGAGTTGTGATTTCACGCTGGCATCTACTTCTAAAGTATAAATTACTAATACACTCCCAAAACTATTTCTTATAATAACTGTGCACTAGTATTACCAGAGAAAATAGGTTTATCAACACAAGCAAATGTAAATATGGGCGAGCCGGAGATAAGATAACGGCGAGTGTGTCTAATTCATCATCATCAAATTTGACAAGATTTGCATAACGAGTCCGTAATCTGCAATTTTATCCTCCCGTGTGTCACAAATTTCCATAAAAATATTTTATTCTGCTTCTATTAATGATCGAGCAAGTATAGTCTGAGGTGTTGTAAAAGTCCACCTCAGATCTATCTCGGCACTGGGCTTATCATTTTAATCTGCCCATATTCTGCAGACTTACTTTCTCCATCAAAATCTAAATGTACTCACGTCACAGCCACGGCTTGGTAGGCCGTGTTTAGTTTTCTGTCGTTTATTTGACTATTGATGGAGAGTGATTTATCGTATGATGAATTGGAATTCCGTGAAACGTAACATTCTATATCATATGGCACAGATTGGAGAGTAAGTTAAAATACTTGAATTCAACTCAACTGATTCACTGACATGAGTAGAAGTGAAAGTCGTTTGAGATTCAATTGTGCAAATTGGTTCCCATCTCGCCTCTGCCTTCAAGATTATTGAGCTGAATCGTTGGATTTTGATAATGTGGTTATTTGTAGATGATAAATGAGCATGCATTTATTTATCTTTCCATCCGGCATAGAATCAAACTAATGCAAGGCTGAAAATATAAATGAAAATAACACAAAATGGCATAAATCTAAACTGTACTATCTTTTAACCCCCATTTCAATTAGTAAGATTTAGAGGTTTTTGAAAGAACAAATTGGAGATTAAAAGCATTTATTTCTATATTTTCAATTTAAACATAAAAACCAGCATCGAATTACTCATTCCAAGATGTTAAAATCAACAAAATTCAATAAATTAAATGTTGTGTACAATTCACACAGCCTTTCCTCTTTCCTTCCCTACCAGGAAATATCAATTTGTAGATTTTGAGTTGCAAGTTTTGCTGCCCTGCATCCCCGGGGTTTATCTGGATATTGATAACAAAGAAAACAAATAGATTGCACCTATTAATCTACCTTCTTAGGTTGCGTCAAATTTATGTGTTTCCTTCTCCCAGTGGCATCATCCTCGTCTTATTCTTCTTCTCTCCCTTTCTTTGTGATATTTGGCCCACAAAGAAACGCAAATCTGGAAAGCGTAAATCTAAATCCACGCAAACGAGCTAACTGCGAATACAAATGATGGGGTGACAGGCAATGGTGAAACAGAATAGAATAGTTCAAACTACCGAACAAAACAACACATGTAAAGGAACAAGGAGTCGAATTTCATCTCACGCTGCTATTTCCTTACGAGTATATGTCCTACTATTGTGCTGAAATTATTTTTGTTGGTCGTAGCGTTAAGGCTGATGTATTAGTGTTATGCCGATCCGTGTTATTCTGCGTTCTGTGGGATGAAAGTGCGGTGAAAGCATTTAGTTCAATTTGAATGAAAAATAAAATGTAAGGATTTCGTTGGGTTGGTTTTGAGACAAGACAAGACGAGGATTTGATGACAGCAAGATTGATTACGGACAACTTTGCCTCGGAAATGGCAACGCAGTGTAATGTCCCGAGTCTTGTTTCTGGGTCAAAATGATGGGGGTGCGGTGTTGTGTTACTTGTGTTTCTCTATTTGAAGGTGTATTGAGGGTATATTGAGGGCAAGGATGTAAAGTTAAATGGAGAAAGTTCTGTTTTTGCATTAGTTACATGTCGAAAATTAGAGGAATTCATTTCTTGGTGAGGAAAGCAAGAAGGATCCCGTCTTTTATTCAGAGCTTTCCATCCCTGTCATGAAAGCTCTTTTGACTTCAAATAACGAAGGAAGGGTTATAAAACATTTACCCGATAGCTTTCTCCACTTATCTTATATTACTCACCCAGTCTCAAGGTGGATTGAATTTATTCTTGCTACTTCCTCCAAACCCAATTCACATCCTAATATCTCACTTGACTCGAGTTGTTTGAGCAAGTCTCCCAATCCAAATCAATCGAAATAAATAGCTCTCAAATAATCCAAGGTAGTTAGGAATAAATTTTTCATCTTTGCTTCCTTCAGCTATGCAAACTCGACGATGTCGAGTACTTAAACCAAATCAAGACAACAAAGGGTGTCTAAATTTACTGAAGATCAAATTTGCACCTTTCACTTATTTGTTCAAAGTAAGCAATCTTATCCAAAGAGCAACGAAGAGATTTTGCTTCTTCTCCATCAAGAATGATGATCAAAGCGAATTCTATAAGAATTATACGTGTATTCAGAAAATGGCCTGGGGTCTATACAAATTTTGTTGGAAACGAGGATAAAAGCGACTTGTTACTTACATGAAAAGCTTATACGATAAAAAACGTCGACTGGGTTGTCTACTTTCAATCTTGAAGTACATGAATCCCAAATCTACGTTTAGTGTTATCATTTCGCTTTCACTCCATGCATTCAAACATTTGTCTGTTTGTTTTGAATTTGTTTTCAAGCTTATCCCAATTCAAAGGAAAGGATATTGTGGGTGAATTTAATTTCAGCCATTCAAGTTGGGATTATCTCTAGGAAGGCAGGCAGGTGGTCTATCCGCCTTGTGAGATAGATGATATAATGTTCAAGAAAAAAAACGAGATGGTAGATAGTGGCTGAGCTGAATTACAAAATGGATATTATCAATGCTTCGTTAGTTTGCTTGGAAAAATGGGAAAAATGATGAGACGAGGTGAAAATTTATTATTTTGTTGTGTTACACTACGCAACGGCTTGCCATTTGTATAATCTGACAAAGAAGGGTAATAATACGGGTTCAGTATCTGATTTTTACATCATAATATTCCAATTTGTCATGTGGTTACTAAAACTGAAGCAAGATATTATATACCTTAATATTTAAAAGTATAATCATCATTTGTAACTTTAGTTAATTTTCTTTCAGCTGTCGTATGGAAAAAACATAATTACGAGGCAACTACACAAACTGTAGCAAGGAATTTACACCTGCATCAATCAACCCGGAGTGAGAAAACAGCCACAAAGCATTAACTGGAATTGGATGCGTTGCATCGTACCTCGGTCTAATACCTGGCTAACTTTCCAATTAGAATCAGTCACACAAATTGAGTTGAACCTTGTGCCACATCTTCCAACTCCTAGAGATACATTCCTCTAACCTGCGTCAACATGGATAACGTAAGTTTAAGTTAACCAAACTTTTCACAGTAAATATGTTTTGCAATATTGTTTTCTTTACATTTCTAAAAACATGGGCAGAAGTTATTTGAAGTTTCAAACTGTGCCATTGCATTCGTTGCATGTGATTTGGTTTGTGTTTGTTTAGTTTAGGTCTTTTGTATAGCTTAACTTAGATTATGTTTACCATGTTCTTTTTACAGTTTTTCTAACCCCACATTTTACAAAGTAAAAAAATTGTTATTCGCCTTCAAATTATGGGTTGGTTGATTTCACTACATGGTGATCGACATTGCGGTAATGGTGTAGCTCCCAAGTAGGAACAACATGACTTTGACTGGTTGTGTATTTACTTTCACTTTGCAAATTCATTCAAGTGAGGAATGAGAGAAAGTGGTTTGTCTGCTTCTCTCCCTTTTTTAGTGGTGGACTTTCTCTTTAGTGCAATAATAAATCTCAAGCTAAAACCCGTTTTCACTCACTTTCCCTAGTAGACATTTTGAACCAACCGTACACATTGTTGCATTGTTTGTTGTTATTTCAACATTTCAAATTTCCGAAAGCTAGTGATCTTTACGAATAAATTTTTGTTTTAAAAAATGTCATCCGTGCGATCCGTCAACCATTCTCTCAACAAATAAATGTTATTTGGATTAAATTAATGGATTCTTTTTATGCTTCACTTTATATACTGAAGCAATCGAATGTTTTGATAAGTACTATGCTTAGTTTATAGATTTCAGTGTTATTTTTAAATAAATATTAAAATGTATATTCATATGATCTGTAAATGTATGTAGTTTTTGCTTTCAGATAATAACTTTTTAATATTTTTGGTGTTTCAGACCGACACAATTTCAGATTTTCGTCAAAAGAAGCTTATTTTCATCTTTGAAAATTTCTTTGGTAAGTTGTTTTGGTTCATGTTGTTATTAAGCACTCTAATTGCCAACTGTCGTCCTACTCTAAAACAAAACTAATCCAGGAACAATCCCTCGAACAGAAAAGAAAGAAAGATGAAATTAATTCAATTGTACTTCTTGTCATCACTCAGAGTCTGGATGGATAGTCAGGCAGTGAACGAGTAATACCGGCTTCAGAAATTATAAATATCATTCTCATTTGTTTAGCAACAAGGGACAAGTAGATCCCACTATGAAATTAATTTTAACTTCCTTCTGCGTCTGGCACATTGTTTTAACATTGTCATTGTTCTGACTTGGTTTCAGTAACGGGATATCACACGCTAAACAAATTGAAACTGTTGTCTTTTCTTGGTTTCAATTCTTATATATTCCATGTTGCCGTGTTCAAAGTGACTGATTTTAATGGATTAATTGTAAAACGTTTCATTTAGTTTTTAGCAAATTAATGATTTATTTTTTAATGCAATTTCTAGGAAATTAAGTTTGACAATTTTAAAACATTCCTTTAAATGTTTTGGTCACCAGCAAGTTTGAAAATCAGCGAAAAAATTATTATACTACAAATATCCAACGCGGAATTTATTACATTTTGTTTTATTGTCGCTACTGTGCACGATTGTCCTACTGTCTGGTTGCAACATTTTTGAGAGGGCTTGGAATGAAAAGCTGAGCGAAATCCATGGGAGTTTGGATAAGTAGCTAAGAACGGAGTGAAAATAAATTCCTCAGGGCATTCATTCTGAGAACAAGAATATTCGCGGTGCCCATTAGCCAACAATAGAATAGTACAATAGATGGTAAATTGTGAACTTGCTTTATCATTTATGCATAGTTGACAGTCGAGGTAGACAAAAAGCAGGAAAGTATAAGAAAATGGAAGAGATGGGTGATTCCTCTTGAGAATTTTAGGATTTCCACTGAAGTCTCGTCATTAGGACATTTGTAGTTACAGCTATTTGACAAAATACGCAAAATGGACAATTTAACGAATTTTTAAACCGTAAATTGTGGAATAATTGTTTAATGTAAAAACAGTTCTGATACGCTTTCAATTATGAGACGACAGATTCCGTCTATTTGACAAAATACGCAAAATGGACAATTTAACGAATTTTTAAACCGTAAATTGTGGAATAATTGTTTAATGTAAAAACAGTTCTGATACGCTTTCAATTATGAGACGACAGATTTCGTATTTTATCCAAGATTTGTCCCAGTAAAAAGCAAAGTGTTAAGATGCAGAGCAGATAATAGATTGAAATAAAATTATAATCTCAGCTAGCAATTATCATACGCAGCTGCAATATCTAAAAAAAATCATTGATTTTAAATGATTAATATCCTATATTTATCCAGTACTCCGTATTCACCTCAACCTCAAGAACCTAGCTATTGGTGTTCCACCTTTTGGTGTTTTTCCTTAAGATATGAAGTTGCAGGCCTACACCTTAAATGGATACCCATGTTTAATGTAGTGGTAAATGAGTCGAAACTTAATGAGACGATAAGAGTCATAGGGTTTTACGGCAAATTAACTCCGTCATTTACGACTCATTAAGCCACAAGGTATATGATCTCATCTCAAATCTTCTTAAAATTCGATGGGCTCTGAAATAGAGTCAAATCGATTACTTACTATTTTCTCATTCCTTGCATTCATTTATTTTTTACTAATTGTTCTGCTCTTTACACGGTAAATATATGACAACATAGTTGGTTAGCTCAGTTTTTTTCAGGTTTTAAAAGCATTTGTATTTAAATCTTTTCTAGACGTGAACCACAGTGGGTCCATTGAGAAAAAGGACTTTGACCAGGCTGTTGATGTAAGATCACTTCACAATATTTCCACTTCAGTACTAAAATTCCCGGAATGTAGCATGATCCCTTTGAAAAATTAGTTAACCTTATGTGATAAATCTTCGTGATGACAAGGATTATGTCATGAGTTTATTTTCCTCAAGGGTTAAATTCTCCATAAAATCCTATAATCCTGTCGACATTAATGTCATGCCAAATCGGTGTTGTTGGTTAATTGGGCTGAATAACATTTATTCATGCGGATATGGCTCCTCTAATTTAGCTCATATATGTATTTAAGTGTCTTGCAAACCAGTTTATTAGTCGTATTTGTAGAACTGTAATTTTTTGCTGTAATTAACAGACGACTTCTTTTACGGAGCAATGAAAAAAGAAATTAAAATCTTTATAGTACTTCAGTTCACATCACATTACAACTCACTAATTACTGAGCGAGCAGGTTAAGTGTCGGAATTCAGCAGTAGTAATCGAGCAATTGTGTCAACTTCGATTTTGCAGTTTAATTTTATTTTACCAGTTGTCTTTAGTTGAAATAAGAAAGAGATTTCAGTCGAATAACCAGTAACGAAATTTTTGAAACATTTTTTGCAAATAAACGACACTGCATCGCGTCAAACTTTTAACCAAGTAACTCCTATTTCTAACTTTATTTATACATAAGGAACTGTGTGGAACACGGGCTTTTTACAGTATTTTAGCTCGCAGAGCAATCCCCACGGACTTGTTCACATTCGCGTAACATTTTCATTTGCATAATGCATAACCTTTTAGTTTCAGTTTAGCTTGTGTGCCTTACCTACCCTCTAAAAGGTTATGCAGAATGAAAAGTGCAAAATGCTTTCTCCTCGTTTGGATAATGTCCCTAATATAAAGTATTACCCGGAGGTTTTTACAGCCACTTACTTGCACACAACTTTTTTTTTATCTAATTTCATTATTCACGGTGCAGTATTCCGGTCAATTCATTACTTGCCACACACGTGTCTAACAATGTCGAGAGGTTGTCTAATTTTTTGTTTTTTTACCAGTACATCTGCGGTCGAAGAGGATGGGCAAAAGATTCCAACAAATATAATGAGACTCGGGAAAAATTCATTGAAGTTTGGGATGCACTCCGGGGAGTCGCGGACAAAAATCAGGACAACCAGGTAGATTTAGTTGAAAAGGATAAAGATGAACACATTAATGTGTCATCATAAATTATTTACGCCACTCATAAACTACGCACAAGCTGGCCTGGTTGTTTTATGGATGGATACTTTTGTTACGTTCTACGAATGAAAGTGTGATAACGGAAGAAAGATGGATATGATGCCATAAAATGATTAAATACATAATGATTTCAGGTCTCTCAGGACGAATGGTGCAAGCTCTGGAGGACACCAAATGATTGTGATTCCTGGCAAAGCACATACATGTCCTTCATGTTTTATCTCTTGGACACTTCCGGTAAAAATCCACTTCTTAAATTTTTTATTAGTGTAACCAAAATAATACAATTAAAGATCGTACATTTATCTATCTCGAGACTAGCATTTAAACAAAAACGAGGCTTAACTACTGTAGACCAAACCAATTTTGAACATTTTTTGATGTCTTCAGAAACATATTAAGAAGCGTTGGACAAAAGATCAAATTACGACAAAGAAATGTGATTCCAAACCATGCTAAAAACCAGTCAGTTTTTTCAATAATTTTTACTCCCAAAAGGTCAAATTAAGGCAAGCCTGTTGTGAATCATGAAAAAAAAAATCCCACTAACTTTTAAACTACGATATAAGAGAATATGTGCTTTCACTTTGTAACTCTTTAATTTATTGAATCTTACATCCTACTCTAATACGATGCAATCGGTTACGCTGTTGTATTTGACAGAACTTTAGAAAAGTGGTTCAAAGGAACAAAGCTACTTGGCTCGGGTCAAATGATAGACAAATATATTGCATCAAAGGAACAAATCGTGCAAGCTTTCCCATTTGGACAGGGCATATTTCATTTCTTTCTAAAGAAATATGTGCAGAATATTATCCATTTTGGTTCTGTATGTACTACAGATATGTCTCAAAACGAAACATTAGTAAAAGTTGTACGTGTGTGGTCCGGTTTAGTTTTTTTTTCTTCTGAACGAACTGGATTTTCTTCTGCAATGCATTCTCGTAGGTTTACCTTTCTCCGAAAGCATAAACTAAGCCTTTAGGAAATAAAAAAAACGCAATTGTATTCGCCTTCTTTTTTGGTTTTGTGGTATGCCCTTTATATTGAGTCCAAAACTAGCCACGTATTTACAAATACAATCAACCCAGATAAAATCAAACGAACAAAAAATAGCATGAACAAAATAACAATAATGAACAAATGAAACGAAAAAGAATCATTAACTGACCTAAATATTTTCATCTTGCAGGTGACGGATCAATCGACATTGATGAATTTACATCCGTCTGTTGCACTTACGGTGTGGGATCAGATGAGTGTCGGGAGGCGTATAAGAAACTGTCAAAGGTAAAGAATTCATGATTTTTTGGAAGATAAAACAAAATGTTTTTAATTTTTTGCTCCGATTTGCTCCATGAGTAGGATGGAGCAATGAAGGTAGACATGCCGTATTATTCTGTCCTTTGGAAGGATTTCTTTTTCTCAGATGACTCTTCCGCACTAGGGAACTTTATATTTGGGAAGGTGAACTTTTAATCCGGGTTCAATATCTTGTGAGAAGATCGGATGTGTTGAGATTCTAAATTAATAAGCTGTTGCATGTTTCAATTGAATAATGAAAAAATTAATTTATTAATGCCCATAAAGCGTACTAGGTAAATATAGTTCTGTACAAATTCGACACAAATACCGTTTATCTTTAATCTATCTAACTGGAAGTAGCGATTGTTTTGGCAGCTCGAAAAAGTGTATTGATGATATTTAAATGTAGTTACTAATTACTACCCTATTAGTTAGTTAAAACAAATCCAAATAGCATAGGGAAAAATTACAAAAAACTAATTGCTTTTCTGTACTGCTGTTAAGAATGTTTTCTAACTGCGTAAGTTAAATCGATCATTCAGAGTTTTTATGACTCTCGGGTAATTCTGATTACTTGTTTTCTCCATAAAAATCTTAATGAGCATTGCCTGAGGTTATGGCAATTGACAGTGGTAACTGGGTTCAACACTAAACTAAAAGTTTCGGAGGACAAATTTATTTTCTTTTTATGCTTTCTCTAAAGTAAAAGACCACAGTAAACTAAAGGGAAAATACAAAAAAGAAAGGTGTCACGAAAACCTATTTGCAAAAAGAAGTAAATCTGAACAGTAGCATTCATTCATAGCAGTTAGTTCATGATTCTGGTATAAACGCAAATTCTACGCATCTTGTAGGTGCATATGAATCACGTAATCACCGGAAAAGGATAGGCAAACTAATTCCTGTTATTAAATCCCTGACTAGCTTTCACTAAATGTTCTTGCAATTATCTCCACCATCAAATTTTACTTTGGAAAACTTCTGTACACAAGCTAGCCTAGTTGATTTGT
>JAAXNX010000689.1:0-24350 GCA_036491905.1 Folsomia manolachei | reverse complement strand
AAATATGTAGCAAGCTCTACTTTACCGAAAACTGTAGGTTTCAGGAAAGTCTATAAATTGCAGCATTTTTCCTTTTCCAAGGCGTCATTTCGCTTAGAATTTCGGAACTCTAGCGCTACATTTACGCCTTGGCTTTTATGGGTTACAAATATTACAAGTTGTGATACTGATACTACCGTAAATGAAGGCAAGACCTCACCTTGTCCTTGTTTATTAGAGAGTGGAGCTTTATTAGAGTTGTTGGAACTAGAAGAGGAATCCGAATTGGATGCCTTGGGTGGGAGCGCTGCAAAATTTTTCTTGTCCATTACAGCCGCAAGGTTTGGGTCTTCGCTCATGTATTACTATTTTATTATGGAGGTCAGAGCAAATAATTTGCCCGTTCCACAAGGGAAGGCAGTCAACGGCTCGTGACAACTTCATATTTCAAATTCAGAACTGAGCCATGTTTTCTACCAAGAATAAAAAAAAGTCCAAATAATTGCTTCTGGGATAAGACTGAGTGACGTCGACGACGACTTGGTCCTCTTCTGAGGACTTTGCGAGCTGGAGCCCTTGGTGCTCTCCTGGTTCGGCTGCAAATTTAAGGCTTATCTATCTCCTGATAAGTTGGGATAAAGCTGTACTCTTCTCTGGAACAGTGGCTGTCTTCCTTGTCTTATTTGAGACAAGGAAATACTTCAGGCGATAAGGCTCGCCCCTTTGGTAGATAACTAGCAAATAATAGCACGGATGGCTCTTATTAGAACAGCGACCTTCAACTTGAAGGCGTCACGGCTTCCTGCACAGTTACTATACGGTTAAAGAGAGACCCACAGAGTTCACCACAAGTGTCAAGTTACAAAATACAGTATAATACCGAGTTATTTAGTGGGTTGTCCTCGTGAATAAGTGTGGTAGACGTGGACTAAGATATCTCCGAATTGCAAATTACAATTTGCCGATATTCCTACTACTCAGCTGTATCCCTGCTGATGTTGCTATTTACGGGTGAAGAAAGGAACCTCAACTCACAGGGCCTTCCCTTGATGAAGGAAACAAATAAAAAAACCTTTGGATTGCGTAAGTCTGCTGCTGGACAAGGGGATTTTTTGCAAAATCTCACTCCTTTGGAAAACCTGCTGCTGAGCGATCCTCGGGGGCACCTTGAAATGTAGCATTCATGAATGGCAATGTGATAACTTCTCATCAGGAGGCCTAATTCTGTAACATGTGCTTATACACAGATTGGATAAGTTCATCAATTACGGGCTGTGTGAACGCAGCATATTTCATCTCTTATCAAGCTTCAACAATGTTATTACAAACTTTATCCGAGCTCAATTCTTTTTATTAGAGGCAAAAGTTTTGACTCAGAACGTGGGACCGTCTGGCGACTTTCTTGCAGAGAGAGTCTTATCTAGCATTAGCTTATCTTCCTCTTTCTACAAATTATGCAACAATAAGATAAGCCTAGCTGGGAGAAAGTTTCATACAATTTCCTGGCGGGAGATTCGGAGGTAGTGAGAGTCAAATAAGAATTTTTACTTGAGACAAAAATTGTCCTCCCCAAATTTTACAAAAATGTGTTTGCCCAGCTCAAAATTAGATCAAAATTAAAAATTACCATTACTTGGTGCAAGTGACATCAAGGGACAACTGAACTCTAGTTGTGGGACACAACTTGTGTGGGAGAAGTGTGGAAATAATAATTGTTTTGTCTGCGCAATATTGTTTTTGTTATGAACCATGTCGCAAGTTTACTTGACGCCTTGAAATGTTCAGGCCATTTGAGAATTCGCCAATGGGAGTGAATCAAAATGACTATTTAGGTATCCCACCAGCCCCACCGACTGACTCCAGTTGGACGTCATGGACAGATGATATCCCTCTTTGTGTTCATACTGGTAGGTTGAGGTTTATTTAGTTTAGTAACTAAACTTTTGTTGTATCTCAGCTATGTTGATGTTTAATAATACTTTTGTCAATAGGAGTAGGATTTGCACAGAATCAAGTCTACCGAAGAGATGGACATCGCATCAGTGAGCACGAGTTGGAGGATGAAAGTTTCCATTTTCAATTGGATGATGGGAACATATGTCTATATGGAGTTTTTGATGGGCATTTTGGCCCTCAAGCAGCAAAGTTCGTAGTACAAAAAATGCCAGCGGAAATTATTCTGGATCAGCAGCTGACTGAGGCGACAACTGAAGATAAAGTGAGAGAAGTTTTGAGACAAGCGTTCTTATCTGTGGAACGGGAATACTTCAATGATGCTATCGGAACTAAGCTGGCTGGTAGAAATTGAATTAAATATATTTATGGAGGAAATCCACATATTGACATTAAGGTCTAAAACAAGTACTTCCTTTCTTATGACAGAACGGGCGACGTATATTTCTGAAATGACATATGATGGTGAAAGTCCGTATGAAACCTTTAGAAGTCAAGTAGTTTATCCTCAAGTTTTGGCAGAGCTGAATAAAGAAGTGGAGTCAGGTATGGATAATAAAGATTTACTATTTACTTGACAAAATCATGGTTTTTACTTACAGTTGAAACAATCATTATTAGTCCATAGCTAAAAAAACTTACTGTTTGTATAGGTACAACTGCCGTGGTAGCCTTAATATTCAACGGCAAACTATATGTGTCCAACGTTGGGTATGTTCAGAATGTTTTTGTATTTCGACGTAATTATTTAATTCGTACCAACGAAAAACTTGTGGTGCTAGAATCACACTCTTTAACATCTTTGTTAATTTGTTTAGGTGCTGCAGGGCGTTACTTTGTCGGACGGACAAAGATGGTGTGCTTAAAGTCATCCAGCTCAGTGTTGACCATGATCTTCGTAATCAGGACGAAAGGAGACGATTGCAAGATATCGGGTTAAACCCAGAAGAACTCCGACGTCATGGGAAAGTTGGGAATCAAACCAATACGCGATGTCTTGGGAATTATTTGGTAAATTTTTCAAATATTGAGTTTTTTGTTTGTTTTCGAATGTTTGAATGTGGAGTTCAGCGGATATGAAAATGAAATAATTTAATAATTGACTATTTGTTTATGAAAAAAGGTAAAAGGTGGCTACAAAGAATTCCGATCACTACGGAATGCTAAGAGTGAGCCAGTACTCCCGGATCCTGAAATTCATCCTGCTGTCAAAGTGGACGAGTCATTTCGGTTCCTAGTTTTACTGTCTGATGGACTATACCAAGCACTGCGAGAAGCATCAGAGAGTGACCACGTCGATATCCAGTTGGCTAAAATGATTGTTGAAGAATTCAAAACCCAATCAACGCTTAATTTGGTTGCCCAAGCCGTGGTTGACAAAGTTTCCAGAATGCATCATGACTACTACATGAACATGAATATGGGCAATACGTTACCTAAAGTTACTCGTCGTCGGGTAATTCATTTTTTGCAAGTTTTTCGTAATTATTTATACCTACAACGTCAGTTATCATAATGTAAAACATGCCTTTTGTTTGAACCCACAGGACGATATGACCCTTCTCGTTAGAAATTTTCATATTCCATTGAAAAATTCAACTAACAGTGGGACAAGAAATGGGTTTCCCAATAATAATGACTGCTCAACTCCTACCAATTTAACTTTGGATCCTTGTCCGTCTCCGAAGGTTTTTCCAAATTCTCCATTTCAAACCGCATCCAACACGGAAGCAACCACAAGTACGGAGAGCTCTGACCTCCTTACCCAGTCTAACCATAAACTTCCTTTGGATGAAAATGGTCGAATTGCACCCTATGTCGCATTTACGGACTATTATAAGAATCTTGCTTCCAAATCTTGGACTGATAGTGACCTATTTTCATAGTAGTGATTGAAAATGAACTAGATTAGGTTTGGTTAAGCATCGCAACCCATAAATGCAATTAATTGCCACCATGCATCTTGTTAATCGTATAGAGATATGCATTACCTGCACACGGGTGTTAAAAAGAAATTCAAAAGTCACATGCAATTGAATTACACACGTAATCAAATCATAATATTTATTCAAAAGTCATATACATTTAGGAGTAACATTAAAGTAAATAATTCATAATTCATCTCGCTTCGATTGATTGACGATGTTTTGTTTTAACTTGCACATTCTGTCACCGCACAGATTTTGCCCGTAATTTTAATTTTAAATGTTTTATTGTAATTTTTCGTTTTAAATGAACGTGACTAAATGAATAAAAAGCGCATTACTTTTAAATTGTGGTCAAACGGTCATCTTTTAATTTTATCCCACAACCCAAAATTAGAAACATACAAAAACTGACTTATGAAAACCACATCATTGTATCTTCATGTCATTACAGTCTCATACATTATCATGTCTCCTTCTGAGATGACCCTACCATTTCCCAGTGTATGTCAATATTTATCCATGAATTACATAAAATGAGATTAACACAAGTTTAACTTTAAAGGAATACATTAGCATTACCACTGAATGCGCACAATGCATAATTGCATCCGCATGTATTAAATAGCATGGGGCGTTGGCTGAGCCTATGCTCAAGTTGAGACGACCACCACCATCAGTTCAGTCCAACCCAATCTGTAAAAGAGACAGATAGAGGCATCGGATTCTTTCAAATAACAAAATAATATTCCAAAAATTATCTAAAATTACCACAAAATGGGTCCCATTTCCACAGAACAGGCCCGTAATGAGCATAAGGCGGCCGTGGTTCGGGATTATATTTCGCAACCAAGATTGGGTAAGTTGGGAGATAAATTAAATACTGGGAAGGAAATGATTATCTGATTTTTCAAGTTAATTACCATTTTTATGGGCGTGGGCACATTTTAATCGATCTTATTGCTTTTTTGCAGTGTACAAAACGGTTTCCGGAGTAAATGGACCATTGGTCATTTTGGATGATGTTAAATTTCCAAAATACGCAGAAATTGTGGAGCTTCACCTCCCCGATGGGACGTCAAGGTCTGGACAGGTTTTGGAAGTTAGTGGGTCCAAGGCTGTGGTTCAGGTGGGTTGAAATTATTATATTGTTTGTTAAAGGGTGCGTATAAAAGTAAGATTGACAAATAAATCCAGGTCTTTGAGGGTACGAGTGGAATTGATGCAAAGAATACCGTTTGTGAGTTTACTGGTGACATTCTAAAGTCCCCAGTGTCGGAAGATATGTTGGGTCGGGTGTTTAACGGGAGTGGAAAGCCGATTGATAAGGGTCCTCCAATTTTGGCGGAGGAATATTTAGATATTCAAGGTAAGCTTAATAACATATTGGTTGGTTTCAGGGTGTCTAGCGAGATATTCTCAAAGCCAACAAATGAGCTAACCAATTATTGTGATTTCAGGACAACCAATCAATCCGTGGTCCAGGTAAATTAGCAATCATTGTATTTTACTAATTGTGATTTACTGATCCCGAGTAATTTATTAACAGGATTTATCCAGAAGAAATGATCCAAACGGGTATTTCCGCTATTGATGTGATGAATTCCATTGCTCGTGGGCAAAAAATTCCAATCTTCTCTGCTGCTGGCTTACCCCACAATGAAGTGAGAATTTTTTCAAAGTTATCTAGCCGTTTGGTCGAATTATACTCATTTAATTGTCGGACTGATTATTATTTTAGATCGCTGCACAAATTTGTCGTCAGGTAAAGTGAAACATTTTTTTAAGGTTACAAATTCATTTTATTCCCCATCTAAGTTTATGGGGTTACGTTTTATCACATCTTTGGATCTTTGGAACCAGGCTGGTTTGGTTCAACTTCCAGGCAAATCCGTTTTAGATGGACATGAGGACAATTTTGCAATTGTGTTCGCAGCTATGGGTGTGAACATGGAGACAGCTCGATTTTTCAAACAAGATTTCGAAGTATGTATTTTTGTGCAAATTTTACCTCTAGAAAAAGCCCATCCCTCATTTCATAACATATTTTGAACTTAGGAAAACGGCTCTATGGATAATGTGTGCCTCTTCTTGAACTTGGGTAAGCAATTTTATTAGCACTCATATACATTGATTCACTGCAACAACGTATCATTGAAACTCATATCATTGGAATGAGTAACATTAATGTTAAGGGAACGACCAGTTAAAAATTTAAACACGTTTCGTATGAACAAAAGATCCCCTTTTTCTGCATTGTTGAGATGTTCATACTTGTCGTTATCACGAACAATGAGGTTGCCATTCCGAGATTCACCTTTCATCTGCACAATTACGAGCGCTGTAATTCCCAATGACTCTTTCCTTCGGCAATCGTCTTCCACTAGTTTACGAAGGGGTGGTAGTGCATCCACCAGTGCAACTTCTCCAGAAGTCCACTTATCTCGAGGAGTACAGATAGTTGGTGTGACAAAATTCACAATGGCTAGTTGAGCAGGAGACAGTGCAGTTTGGTAAATAACTCCAGATTTAAAAGCATCGCCACTAAATATACAAAATCATCATTCAATATTGGCAAATGGGTGTTTCACTCTAATTCAAGCTTACTAAGTATAATCACTTCCAATTCCTCCATGTTGTGATACTTTAAGGCCAATGCTGATATTATTATTGGGCTCAGTTCCACAATATACATAGGGTAGCTTCCAGGTGAAAGTGTCCTCATTCACTAATAATTCACCACTATCCTCTATCATGTACAGTGAAAGTAATCCCATTCAGAGACAAAGTTCGCTCAATCACTTCCAAGTCGGCCGAAAACATGTCGATTCTATTTTGTAGAAGCGTGTGGGGTTGGATTATGGCATCATTTGCTACTCGCTCAATATTTCGAAAAAGGCATATCAAAGCGGTGGATAACTAGTGAAGAAAAATACATTGTTAAATAGCTTAAATTTATGCATAATCAGCATAAAATATGAACTATCTTACTCTAACATATTGATAGCCTATAAGCTGAGGAATGTAGAATGGATTTGGCATAAACTTCACTGAATTTGGATTTTGGGTGAGATTGCAGATATGGGAGTATTAATGTCATTTTATTATTCTTTCCCACTTTCTCCATCACCGTATTCGTCCATGCCTTTTTCTCCTTCTGATTTTGAAACACAGCTGCATAGTTTGCGTTGGTATTTTCATTCCCGTCCCTCAGAAGTGCAAAATGGATGTAGTTTGTGGTTGAATGCATTCGACACGTAAACAATTCACACCAACATTTAGGACATTTTCGAGCATTTGGAAACAGATTTTGTCCAGAAATTAGCCCGTATCTGATCTTACTGCCATCCCAATAAAGTGGAATAAAATCATCTTGTTTCTTCTTTACTGGCGTCTTGGTGCCTTTTTTGGGAGTAGTAGTGGGCGTGGTTTTCTTTTTTTTTACTGGTTGAGGGATAAGGACGGGAAAGAAATATGGGATCCTTATCCACATCTTCATCCTTCAACTCTGCATGGTTATTTTGCATCTTTCTTCTCCTAAATATTTCTTCTTTATATTTCTTCTTTTACAGTAGTTAAAGTATGGAAAGTAGTGCAGATCCCTTCTTCGGCAACTTAAACTTGACGGCATTTCCATCTTCGACATACTCTGCATTATCCTCATCGTCGTCATCCCCTGCTGTCGAAGACGCACCATCATTTGAAGAAGGAGATGGACTTGGTGGTACTGGAGTAGCAGGAGAAAGTGGTGGAAGCATAAGTGGAATGTGTGGTTGTGGAATTATATTCTGCAAAATGAATTTACCATGAAAATGAGATCATAACATAAGACATTGCATTGTTTCATTTACTCACATTTGCCACTAAAGTGTCGACTATCTCTTTGCACATCGATGCAGTGTTCCTCCCACTGGGTTTGAGATGCACATCCGCATTTGTTGGTGGTTCGTAGTTGGCATCAATTGGTGCACCAATGTTCAAAGCTATGAAACAGAATTGAATGTCAAATGATTGTACATGTATCATAATTATTATATGTACCATGTCGTAATAATCCTGTCATCCGTTCGCATTCTGCTCTAGGACGATCCACAAAGACTTCCAGAAATACCAAATTCGAGTCCTGATGAAACAATCGAGCTTTCTCTCTATCCTACAAAATAAAATAATTTGGCATTTTATGAGTTGCACAATTGTCATTCATAAAATTTCATATAATTACTTGTGCGAGAGGAGCCACAATTGAAATTATGGAGATGTAGCCTTCCTCTGTGAACAATTTGGCAGCTTCAATGGTGAGGTGCACAAAAGAAGAACGGTGGTCTGATTTCGCCAAATTCAGTTCCCTATCTTCTTTCCGTCCAGTTGCTTCACAGGAACGCCACTACTATTCAGCATCTGGGTCAACTCAATGGAAATTGTGGATTTCCCTGCTTTCGCCAAACCTGCAGAAGTAGTAATAATTAGTATCACATAATATTGACATGCATGCAAAAATACTTACCCGTTAGAAGGATTGTACATCCTTTTGCGGATGAAGTCCCACTTTCCACTTTCCTTCTTTTAATGGGTGGAGATGCCAACGGAGAAGGAATATTTTTACTGGATGTGGAGGTGGCTGGGTTCATTTTAAATTATTTATTTAAGAAATGCTGAATAAAACTGGAAATGTGTGACTATGGATGAATGAATGACTTAACAGAAAGAAATTGTCGTCTGAAATGTAGATTCATGTACCTCCTGCATCTCATTAAGTTTTTCGTCACAACATGTCCCATAATATTCAATTTAATCATGTTGGTTTTAAAGCCAATTTCATTTCATTGTTTTCCAGCCAATGATCCTACCATTGAGAGAATTATTACGCCTCGGCTTGCTCTAACGGCAGCAGAATTTTTGGCTTATCAATGCGAGAAGCACGTGCTGGTCATCTTAACGGATATGAGTTCTTATGCAGAAGCTTTGCGAGAAGTTTCCGCTGCTCGTGAAGAGGTACCGGGTCGCAGAGGATTTCCTGGTTACATGTACACAGATTTGGCTACCATTTATGAGCGAGCTGGACGTGTTGAAGGAAGGAACGGATCTATTACCCAAATCCCAATCTTAACTATGCCAAACGATGGTCAGTCATGAAATTGTGTAAAAAAGGAAGAGTGTGAACGACAACGACTCAGATGAGTTATTAATAATTACCATTTTGTGTTTGTTTAGATATCACTCATCCCATTCCTGATCTTACGGGGTACATCACGGAAGGACAAATATATGTCGACAGACAATTGCATAATCGACAAATTTATCCTCCAATCAACGTACTGCCTTCATTGAGTCGTTTAATTGAAATCTGCTATCGGTGAAGGAATGACCAGAAAAGATCACGCGGATGTTTCTAACCAGTTGGTGAGTTGTTTCTTTCCCAAATCTGCGTACCATTATTATTTGAGCATAGTATTGTTCAACAAATCCTTACAATAATATTCAATCTGAACATTGTTTTAGTACGCCTGCTACGCCATTGGTAAAGACGTCCAAGCTATGAAGGCCGTCGTGG
This sequence comes from Folsomia manolachei, assembly GCA_036491905.1. NCBI lineage: Eukaryota > Metazoa > Arthropoda > Collembola > Entomobryomorpha > Isotomidae > Folsomia > Folsomia manolachei. The sequence goes on along the minus strand of JAAXNX010000689.1, from coordinate 14,942 downwards.
GTGAAGAAGCATTGTCAGCTGACGATTTGTTGTATTTGGAGTTCCTCGGAAAGTTTGAAAAGAACTTTATCTCCCAAGGTAATGCACAAATTTATTCACTGTGCGTAATTTTATAATATTCTACTGTAATCTATTTGTTATGTAGGAAATTATGAAAACCGAACGGTGTTTGAATCTCTGGATATTGGATGGCAACTCCTTCGTATTTTCCCAAAGGAAATGTTGAAGCGCATTCCTGCCGCTACATTGGCAGAATTCTATCCAAGAGATTCCAGGCACACACAGTCAACAAAGATGACAACCCAAATGTAAAGTGGAAGAATAATCTCGACATGATATATATCAGCTCATTTTTTTCAACATTATGTTATTAGCGGTGACAAGTCAATATTATGTCCAAAAGAATAGTTTTGCAGTAGAACACATTTACTCTGATTGATCGTTGCATTCCAATAATTCCAAGTGATAACTAAACGGTTGCTGTACTCCATATTAGAAAAAAATGAACGTCCTAGTCTGTAGTGTGTTAGACAGTAGAATAAAGAGTTAATTATGTAAAACTTGTCCAACATACAATTCATTTCTTATGACACCATTCATACTATTCTCATTACGACAAAGGATTGGAATTGAACTTAATCAATCCACATTGAACAATTGTCTCATATTATATACGTATTGTTGGGAAGAACTTTGAAATGACGTTACCAAAAAGTTCTCAAATGTGAGACTATCTCATTGACACGGGATTTGCGCCTATCTAAAAAATGTTTCCTGTCGGAAAATCTTTTACGCAAAAAATTTTACTACTGACCAACAGGCACCGACGCTACAATTCTAGTTGTTACTTGCTTATTACGTAACAACGTTGCAGAAATTTTAAACAAGTTTTTTTTACAATTCAAGGTTGTAATCCTTCATCTATCATGATCTGATTAGAATTCAGTAAACTTGGTAATGACACAAGGTACATATGTACGTAGATTGAAGGAATTTTGGGAAAGTTGTTGGATCCATTCATGACAAATATTCATGACGAGGAGCATCAACGTTTATCCCATTAATTGCTATGTAAACTTACTATGTAAAGGGTACAGTCTTTGACCAAGATCTTCAAAATTATTGCATCACGTATTATCATAAAATGTACAGACTCTCATCTGATGCAGTATTCTAGTTCTAGGTCACAGGTTGCCAATACTTGTATGCAAATGTCAGTCAGTACTGATGATAAAATTAGCGGTCAAGAAAGTCATTAATTACAAGTAAGATATGGATGTTTTATGAAATTAACATTCAATTCGGCTAATGGGAGTAAGTGCAAGTTCAAATAAGTGCATACAACCTTTTTTCCAGATATTAACGAAACCATTGAAAAATTCATGACAAAAATCACATTCCCTGTTTTAAAAAAAATTAAAAAATATTAGGGTTCAGGAAACATTTTCAAAATCAATTTTATCGGCCAGACCAGACTGCATTCAATTATTTTACACTAACAATTATCAATGTCTTATTAACTCACAATACGAGTCTGACATCGGAAATATTAAGTAGAATCAATTACACAGTCATTGATGAAATCGTTGATATGTAAAAATTATATGGAATGATCATGTCATTGACGCGAGTCTCAACACAATCGCAATAATAATTGCATGCAACAATGTCCATTTCTTGGACGCACTTCACAGGCAAACATTAACAATAAAACAAGCCCAACAAAAATATTCTAGTGATTGACGTATAGCGGAGTAATAAACGACCCATTTGGCCATTAACAGAATTTTCGTTGTTTGAAAAATGTGTTTGAAATTGATTGTGCAGAAGGACTACTGGCACACCTGCATTAAATGCAGGATATCGAACGATACGACAAGAGTTGTTTTATGGTACAAATAGCAGAATGTAGCTTGCCGACTTGAAGACATTATGCAATGCACACAGACGCGCAGTAGTGGTCATGATTGTATTGCTTCACATAATAATATGATAATATTAACTTCTATGATCTTTTTAGAACAATTATACTTTACCACTAACTAAGCAACTGTCACTGTATAGTACTTCAATTTGCACCTTTAGTCTTAAAGCTAAGGTAAGCATTTGGACTCGCATACTTCGCCCTGCATGCTTCCTCCTTAACTACCATTGCTAATTGTGGGACCCTTCAAAGCTTTGTTGAGAGTGGTGGTGAGACAAGCAAGATAAATTCTTATTCATGGAGGAGGACTCCATTCATTCAGACTCATGGACTTGATAAGTGCCAAATATTTCTCAAAATGGAAATCAACTTTAGTTTTTCAATAAGGTAGAAAACTGCATGTTAGTATTTCACTTATCTGTGCTGCATAACTGGAGATATTCTGCAAAAAGTAATTCAGTCTAAAGTAGTGGAGAAATGTGACCAAATTTCCGTAACCGAACTGGGAAAGTTTGCCATGGATTACGAGATTGTTTTACTGGATTTATTGAATTGATTCGTTTTTTGAGGTGAGGTGAAGTGATATAATTTCTCCAGTGTCATAAAATAAAATCAGAATGCAAGTTTTGATGCTACCCGGATCTGTTGCGGAGTGGGGGGTTTGCCTCTTTACGATGTGGTTCTGCTGGTGGAAATATGGGTAAGTTTCATGAACAAGTCGGAATTTGTAATGCTGTAATATATTATTAATATTAAATGTTGCATGCTTTGGCAAATTCATGCTGTGCTATTTGTGGGATGGCCAAACCATTTACACAAAGTTTTCGGAAATCCATAAACATGACGCAGGGCAAATATTCTGTGGATTTTGTCCTTATGCATGCGACGTCAAAAATAATCATTACAAATATGAATTGGCTTTGCCATAATTTAAGCTCATGCACAAATATGCTTTAGCCTGAGACCAATGACCACCATGTTTGCTTAATCATGTTTTTATTGGTTTTGCTTGAGATTTTTCTTCAAATCTTCATGGTACCTTCTTTATATCTTGTGTAAATATCTAAGAACCATAAGCGTCTGCACTGAATCTTATCTAGCAATTAAACGTAGACAACTAACTTATTACATTCCTTCAAGTTGGAAAAGAACTAGAAAACGTAAAAAAAATTATATTCGAATTTTAAAGCTATTGTAAAATTGAATTGTTCTATGTACGGTTATGAAATCCGATCAAGGCAAACCTGATTTTGATGTATCTAACGTCCAGTTTCGGTTGGTTGGTGACACAAAGTGTTAAAAAAACACTTCAAATTATTGTTAAGATGATGCATGTGACAAAAAACTAAAAAATGCATGCAACTCTGCCAACCATAGGGCCCTCAGTGAAGGAGGAGCAGGGTAGGTATGGTCAGTAGGACTACAAACACGGCGTGCATGCAAGAATTTTAGCAGAAAACATGGATCTCAACTCAATTGTTGTGTTATTGTTAAGGTTTTAGGTCATCACAGTTGCATCATAGGAATAGTGTTTTGCAAGAGGCACCTACGTTAATTGATAGTGATAGTGATTTTGTGCAAAGGATACCGGTTTTCGCAGAACCCAATACTAATAACAATACACATTATATCTTCGTCCACTATTGACATCAATGAATGCAGATATTTTGCTTACGTCTTACTTAATAAATTGTAAAATTCAAGCATCAATCTAGATGATTCATTTGCCAGTTTTGGAAATTTCCATTTTTTTAAAGTGTGACAATGTTTCGATTGAAAACCATTTGTTGCATGCATTATGACATGAATTCATTCAATTACAAATATACGACAAAAACCAAAATAATTTTTGCAAATTATGATTTTTCTTAAGAAGTTTTCTGCATTTCACTGTATTCCCTCTTCCATTTTTTGGTATTTTCTAGATGGAACATGGACGTGGCCAAAGGGGTTCGAAAAATTTACAAAAGATTAGAACTGCTCCTGCTGGACACCCCCAGAAGTGCTCCTACCATCATAGAAACACCCGAATCATCCGAGATGAAACACTATCAAAATATCTCAACTTATGGGACCTCATATACGCTCAGGACCAAACCTTATTGCCCTTCTACAGACAACGAGTCTCAGAAACAGATACGACGACGCAGTTTTGGGGACGTGATGGACAACTTTGTGTCCGAGGAAATGTTGCGGCCATCCCAAGGATCTTGTCTTGTTTGCGAGTGTCCATCAAAAGTAAGAAATAACACTTTTCGGTATTTTATTTGAGACAGCAGATTACAAAAGATCGGCAAAATGTCTTTCATAAATACATCCCCTTTCGTACGTAAATGTCCCGGATTCATGTATAATTTGGAACGTTGTGCTTAGGCTAAAGTTTTAGAAGAGATCCAACATGGCAAGCCCTTAAAAGACTGTTTGGACTATGAGAGCACCAGAAGTCCACATAATCCTTGGTACACTCGACTTTTTTCCGATTTTTTGTTTTGGTGGAGAAAATGGTACCTCGGAGGTCAATATAATGTCCTCTCACTCAAAGAAGTAAGCCTCGCAAACTAAGTTACTACCATGAATGAATTTGGATTAACTGAGAGTTTTTAAAAGATAATGGAAGATGATCGTTTACGGTGGTCAGTCAAAGAGGCGGCATTACAGGAGTATCGAGAAAATGATAAAATAGAATTGGATCAACTCACACAAAACCATTACAATAATGTGGAAACCACATTACGAAAAATGCGAGCAAAGCAACCTGCTCATCCTTGGTATGCGTTGTATGTCAGGTAACTAATTAGTAAAATGCTTACCCTATAAACAGGAAGTATCTTATCATTGAGACATCCAACCCATCAACAAGGATTTTTTTATATTTTGAACAGGTTTGCATCCTGGATAATTGGAAAGTTTCTTGCAAAAATTTACCCAAAAATTTTAGTTCGCAGTAGTCAAATAGATTTGATTCATAAAGCAAGAAAAAGTGGACACCCAATATTGTACCTTCCCGTACATCGAAGTCATATCGACTACGTTCTTATTTCTTGGACACTTGTTTGCTGCGACGTGCGATCTCCATTGGTCGCTGCTGGAGAAAATTTAAACATTCCAATTTTCAGGTAAAAGATTAGCAAATCTTCCACGTACTGTATTCAATTTGCCCAAATTATATCATGGATTGGATTTATGTTAGCTTGATGATGAAAAGCGTTGGAGGATTTTTTATTAAAAGAAAATTTGAGACGAAATCAGGGAAAAAAGATACTTTATATCGCAACATGCTTCACTCTTATATGCGGAAATCCCTCATTAACAACAACGATATGGAGTTTTTCATTGAAGGAGGACGGACACGGACAGGAAAACCTTGTCTTCCAAAAGGTAAAGAAAAGTCCGACGTTAAAAAATGCTGCCAGATTTTCGAGTCTGATAATTGCATGTTGGTCAAAAATTGTGATTTTCATGCGCATTTAGTAGTCAACAAGTGGTCAACTACTACTTTAACAATTACTGTGTTCTATGTTAGGTGGACTTTTGAACATTGTAATGGATTCAGTGATGAATAATAATGTCGAAGATATTCTCGTCATCCCAATAAACTTCAGCTATGACCGAATCCTCGAGGGTAATTACATTCGGGAGCAATTAGGACAACCCAAAGTGAATGAAAGTTTTGCCAGTGCTCTCCTCGGTCTTTTTGGTTCCCTTCAACCAAAATATGGAAACGCTCGAGTGGATTATGGACACCCTTTCTCCATGAAGGTAGCTTACACGGTTCTAATCTGGTCACTTGAACCAAACTCGTTTTAGTGGCAGTGCACAAAATTCAATTTTTCCATTTCCCTATTATAGGACTTCATTACAAAACATGCCTACAACGAATCCATTCATGGAACTGAAATATCCGTTTCCAGTAGCAGTGGTTCCAGTGTTTGCTCCGATTCGGAAACAAATAAGGCATGCATGGAGGTAGAGTTGCCTCATTGCAGCCAACGTAAGGTTGTGGACGCTTTGGGACGTCATGCAATCTATGGTTAGTGAGATTTCTCAGGAATTTTTTATGATTAGATTTTCTCAGTTTTGAGCGATGGTCACTACTTCATGACCAGTTCAAATGAAACTTATTATTAAAGTAACTAATTGGTTTCATAGAAGGGATAAAATGCTACACAATGACATCCACTAATGCCATTGCATTTCTTCTCCTTAACAAATTTCGGAATGGGGTGGACCTTGACACGATGAAAAAAGAAATTGTGGAGTTGAAGGAAGAGCTCGTGAGCAGAGGGCACGATTCCGGTTTCACCCAGGATGATATGGATGCCGTCTTAAATCATGGGGTATGTTTAGATACAAAATTTCTACATGTCTCAACATTTTTAGAAATAACTAACCATTCAATATTTGCATTTAAGGTAAAAGTTTTAGGTCCATCCCTTATTCGAGTGGAATACAAAAACGGGAAAAAGTTTTTGAGCCCTGTTACCGAGCTTCCGAACGTTATCGAACTTTCCTACTATTCCAACTGTGTTCTTCCCGTGTATGCTTTGGAAGCTGTTGTTGGTAAGTGTCAAATGTAATTGGGACTCAATTATGGTTTGTTAATGAATTGGTGTATTTTCAGCTACTGGTGTATTTAAATTATTGGGGGATGTCTGCAATAACAATATTGAAACCAATGAGCAATTGAAGGAGACAGAGTTGGTGGCGACTTGCCTGGAGTATGTGGACATTCTTCATAATGAGTTCCTTTTTTGCCCTCCTTGCCAACCTTTGGCTTTAGCCATTAAGAAATCAATCAGATTTTTAGCAGAACAAGGAATATTTTCAGTGGTGAGAGAATTAGCCTGGTTTATTAGTTACACAAACATTTATGTCTTTCTTTGTTAATCTATGTTTACAGTCATTGAATCCGGATGGGGAGAATTTACTAGAAATTCAAAGCTCAAAAGCCCTCAGTAGACTAGTGTACTTGAAAAATATGTTAAGACCCATACTGGATGCGTACCTAACGGCTTCAAATGTGCTCAGACGCCTAGTGGATCATGAAGCGGAAGAGAAAATGTTGCAAATGGATATGTTGGCTGAAATAAAAAAGCAACTGCAAAACAAAGCAATTTTATATGGTGAGAAATACATCTAAATTAGAAACTTTTTTTTTAATTAGAAAGCATTTTTACGCAGAAATAAGTCTATGGTTAATTTGGCAAAACTATGGAATTTTGTGAAATTTAACCTTTTTTGCAAATAGGTGAGACAATGGCATTGGATCCGATTCGAAATCTTGTCCAACGAGCCGTTCACTGGCAAGTCTTGGAATGCGAAAAGAAAGACTTTAAAAACATTTATTATCTTCACCAAGATTATAATAGTGCTCAAGCTGTTGAAGATCTTATCCAGAGACTGGATAAACTCAGAGTCTGAAAATTAAAGTATTATTCATAGATTTTGTAGAATGCACACATTTACTTTTTGAGTCGCAGTAGTAATCGATTTTGTTATGTAATTTAAAAAAAAAATACAACTTTTTTACTGGCGTCTGATTTATTTTATAGTGTATCATTTGTAAGTACATAGTATAGGTGTTTGTTATTTTATTGGGGGATCCAGAGGGTTACTTGTAAATAGAAAGATAAAAAGTTGTATATTATGTTTATCAAAGTTTTTGTGTACAATTATCCAATTTTTTCATAACCATACACTTGTTTACCAAACATAATTTCAATTCTATTAGAGAAAGCTTATTGTTACGAGAATGGCAGTAAAATTGCGTTACTCTTTGTCTTCAAATTCATGCTACTCTTTCTCTGAGCATGTAGTGTGTGCTTTCTCCAATAGACAATGTGATGAACGGTTGCCAAATTTATATTTATATTACTAACTTAATTATTATTACTGCATGTAGATTTACTCGATTAAGCTTACTTTGTATAAAGAAGCAACTTACTTGAAAAAATCCAGTAATGGATTATGCATTTTCAATTGCTCTAATTCACCGGTTACGTTCATGACAGCTGATTGTCTCTTGCTGTTGTATAGTTGTAATAAAAATGATAATATTGAAGACATTCTACAATACATAAGTATGCAGACCAACACTAATTCTAGCCATAGTTTACATTACACTAATGAAAAAATGCGAATTTAAAAGTCTAGAAATTTTTCTTCTCCCGTGATTTTCATGCTCCTTTTGCTAATAACGCCATATTCAAATTCAAATTCGTCACCCTCCTCAAACATGTAAAAGCTTTTTTGATCCGAGAAACAGTCCTCGACAACATGTGCCACGCCATTCATTAAAGGGATGTCGGATTTGACTACGCGAATACGTCCGTTGATCTGGGTCAAGTACTCTGAAAACAAAATTAATATTTTTGACATGTTGCAAAACATCATGAATCCCAGTTTTGCAGGATCAACTTACTTGAATAGCTGTCTGACCCAATGCCAATTTTGATTTCCTTCTCATCGTAGTTGGTAGTTAAGTATTCATTGTTAATCATCCCTGAGCTGTAGTATGTCCCGTTGACCACGTGGTAGCCAACAAAACCTGTATGCGTTACATGAAAAATGACCAATTAGTCTTAAAATTGGTAGAGAGTGTGTATTGAATAAGGATGATTGCTTACGAGAAAGTTTATCCGGTTCAGCCATCAATGAAGCTACATCTATTTTTGCCATGGCCGAATTCAACGGGATGAATAAGGTTATTGGTTGCTTGCTTTGAAACACGTCCAGATTTGTATTTTTTACTATATTCCAGAATGCTAGTGTGGGAATAAAACAAATTTAAGGAAATGTTACAAATTGTAGACCTGCAGGATAAGATATTACCTTCAAACGCCTCTTTTTCGCTGAGATATTCTGCCGCATTACGCGAGGGATTAGGCATGATGACCTTATCTGTGAGATGAATTCTTCCATTTGCGACAAGGATGTCACCTCTCACAATTCGAGCCCCATCAACACTGTAGATTGCCTGAAATTTGAGAAATTTTCAATTACTGCTTCATGTCACACAAAAATTCGTCAGAGTTGTGAAAATTTACCGATTCCAACTGATCAAAATAAACATTTACTCGGATCCTGTGACCTCCCGGTCTCTCGTTTGGGATCAATTGCTCATTTCGCATTGGTGTCAATGGGAGATCTTGCTTCACAAAATGATTCAGAACAAAGGCTTGTTGAAGTTTTGCATCCGTCTCAAGACTGCTTGATAGCCAAGTAGGTAGACGCTTAAAAGACACGTCCAGTGGGACGAAAAGTGTATAATTGTCTGAAACCAGAGGATAAAGCAATTTAATAAGCACGACTAAATAATTATTTCTGCATAGTTTCTTTTGGTACTAACCCAGTCGCGTGAGAACAATGTCCATTCCAGACGCAATCACAAGTTCTCTAAACTTGTTGGCTCCCAATCGCCGTAAAGATTCCAAAACGGAGCAGGGAGGTTCATTCCGAAGCACGCCGTTTACAGAGAGTGGATGAATCAAGTCACACTGAGTTGCAGCATAGTTGCCGAGACTTGCATAACTGAATCCAGAAGGAACAAAGGCTCGTAAGGTTGAGCAGGGAAGTCGGCGACCATATACTTCATTCATATCAGGACGAATGGGTGATGGACCCACTGGTGGGGGTGGTCGGGTTGGTTTAGGTGTTGCTGTAGGTGGAGGTGGAGGAAGTCCGGGACGTCCGGGAGGTGGAGGAAGTCCGGTGGGTTTCCCATCTGGGTAAGGGTCAACTGGAGGGACTCGACCTGGTTGATAAGGACCAACTGGAGGCACTCGGGATGGGTCTGGGAATGGATTAAATGGTCCAACAGGGGGAACGTTAAGTGGATCTATTACTGGATAAGGGGCAACTGGTGGTACTCTTGCTGGATCAGGGAATGGTTGATAAGGACCAACTGGAGGCACACGAGATGGGTCTGGGAATAGATTAAATGGTCCAACAGGAGGTACTTTGAATGGATCTACTGGATAAGGTCCGACTGGGGGCACACGGGAGGGATCCGTGACAGGGTATGGAGCCACAGGAGGAATTCGAGATGGTTCTGGTACAGGAAAGTGTGGAACAGGTGGAACTTGAGAGGGTTGAGGAACCGGTGTCAGAGGATCAGGAAATGGTAGGACAGGTCTTTGTGTAGGTGGTGGACGATCAAAGGGATCTGCTGTAACTTGAGCGGAACTTCCTCCTCCTCCTGGATTGTGAGTCACATCCGGACCATAACCAGAAGTTGTTGGATTGGGTAGATGAGGAGATGGGGTTGGAAAGCCTGGTTGTTGAGGGTAAGGTGGATTGGGTCCTGGGGAAATTGGTGGAAAGCCTGGTTGTTGGGGATGAGGTTGATAAGGCCCTGGAGGAAATGGGCACGGTCCATATGGTGAAGGAGTTGTGGTCGTTGTAGAGAATGGGATTCCGCAAGGTCCGCCTTGGAAAAAGTTTGGAGGCATTGTTTGGAAACTGGGAGCTTGTCCTGGTTTTGGAGATTTCCCAATTCCTAGAATCCGGAATAACATGGTTTTGAATCCTGAAGGCTTAGGTTCTTCCACTTTGTGATCATATACGGAATTTTGTGTTTGAGGGATTGGCTGAAACTGTGGGTTTTGTCGAAATTGTGGGATTTCATTGTAATTGAATGAGGGACTTTTTTGATTTTGCTCAGCAAATAATGGGGACGCCAAGAACCCAAGAACCACACACAGCCTCAGTGAAGCTGCCATGTTGGCGTTGGGACTTTGTTCACTGGGACAAACGAAGCACTAAAACACCCACAAACGCGCACCAATGTCCTATTTATGTGGCGTTTATAAAAACTTGTACCGAGATGCTGCTCCTGACGCTGAGAGAACAGGTATGAAAATTGGACACAGATTCCGGGCCTATTTATCAATTCATCCTTAATCTTTTCTTTTGAACAATGACATGGATTCTGAATCCATCTACCTTTCCGTAGTTTACTTTCTCTGTTGCGTGAGAATCATGTAACCGATGTTAAGAAACTTGGCCCAACCATCCGCACTGCTATTCAGTATTCATGCAGTGGTACCCAACGCTAAAAATCGGATACTCCACCCGAAAGAGATTGGGATGAAGGGCCACAATGTTTTCAACGACCTGTTGTATTCCGCTACTTTTCATTGTTGCATAAATCACGGACTGGGCAAAGGTACAATTGAGTTGATCTGCTCAAGAATTCACTTCTGGAGAATGAAGGCATGCATTAGTTAAGGTCCATTTCCTCATTCTACTGAAATGTCTCTCAGACATGGGCTTTTAGAGACAAATCGTCTCTCCGTAAAAAAACAAGATTAGGTTTCAGTTCAAGTGCAGGTTTTGGCCTTTATGAACATTAGTAACTTCTGCATGGTCAAGGCTAATTGTTTGATTGATAGGTTTAGTAATTTATTTACAGTAAGTTGAGTTGTTACATTGAAAAGCTATTATTATTATTGGGTGGAGGACAATGGAATGCCAAAAGATTATATTTTCTCGAATCTAAGATTTTCTATTTAATGTTGAAATGCGTAGCTGGAGTCCATGTTGATATGAAAATGCAACCATCGTGGTGAAATTTCAGCCTCAGTGCACATTGCTTTATAACGAAATATTTAGAAAATGCATCAGCCTATTATGAAACAATTAAAAAAAGCTCATAAATCTCTGTAATCCATTTAGCGACTTTTTAACAGCTTTGAACCCACCCAACAACTTTGTTTTTGAAGTTCAGATGTACATACCTACGTAAAATGATAGGAAAATGGCGTCAGGATTTTGACTGTCTAAAAAGCACTTGCTACCTTACTAATGTATTCGTTGCATAAGTATATTTACAAGAATTGAAGAATTTGGTGAGAACTAGGAAAAGTATCATTATTCAAAATGCCGTGTGTTTATGAATAGCAAAAAAAGATTAAGTAAAGGAGCTAGGAAAAAGAGCCTTTTCGCCGACCTTGACCCTGCTCAACAATGCTGATGGAACTCACCTTCCTTCACCTTCCTCCATATCCAGAATTTTATGGCAATCAAAACAAGTTCCTCGTTACGTTTGGCAACCTGTTCCCATCCTGGCTGACCTAGATAAAGTACTTTACCCATCCTTAGTGAATGTGTCTTGCCAACCCAAAGGACCCGTCATATGCATTACATATCGACATGTCACGGGATCTTCCGTCCTTCATCACTTGAAAAAATCTTCAAAAAATCTGTCCCACTAGAATTTAGGCTGGGCATTTCTTTATGTAAACGCGCATTTTGTTATGGAGTCTTTTAATCTAAATCACTTTATAACTGACAGCTTTTATTAACATTGATATGAGATTGATATCGTTTTAAGTGTTTTGTTTTCTTGGAAGATTTTAAAAAATAGCTATATAAATAAGTGCAGATGCATTAGAGCACTTGGACTGTCAATCTGGCTGGAGCGATTTGACGGAAGTCATAAATGTAGATCAATATCAAGTAAAAATACTTGTCATTTTGATGAATGTCATTTTGATGTAGTCAGAGTTCTTACAAATTTTGATGTGTTTATTCATTCTATACCAATTTTTGCAATATTATAATATTTTCATGGCATTATCAATTGCAATACAGATGCAACTTGGAAGAAAATGTGTAAAAAAACCATGGGGCCGGAGGTGCAGTGGAAAAACTCTTTTACTCCACTCTTGTCAGTGTGGGAAAAAATTGATTGAACCTGTTCTGCTCTCAATTATCCATCCACAACCCTTTTCTTTCCACCTTTCGTTACTTCATATTATGTAAATACAACAATAAGTAGTGACTCAATGGAAATTTTGCTGGGTCAAGGTTGCTTTCAAAATTTCCTATCCCAACAAATAAACAACTTGTTTTCATGAATTAAACCCTAAACATAATTAATAACCCTTTAAGGTGTCACTATACAAAAAAAAACTAAAATTTCTGTTACTAATCAAACTCATAGTATATTCGTTTGAGACTGCAATAAACGTGCATACAAATCAGAGTTTATGTTGTAATTCTCATTTTCCATACTATTATTAATTGCATTAAGGAATTTCTTTAATAAATCGTATTTACCTCCCACAAATTTCTTCAGCCAAAAAAGTTTTAGACTAGAAATCTGCAATGAAAAGAGATTTTGTTCCTTTTTGCAGAAAACCGAACTAGATGAATCGGTGTCGGTTAAAATGTATTGGGTTTCATTTCATTCCACACTAAAAAATGTAATTATCATCAAAATGATGGTTGGTAAAACAAATATAAATCTCCAAACAATGACAAAATTGACAAATACACATAGGTTCATGCAAAGGAAATAGTTTACTTTGATTCTTGCCGTGGTGAGAGAGGCCAGTTGAGACGAATGGAGCTGATTCATCCAAGAAAGAAAACATCAACAGCCCCACAGCAGCTGACTAATCAAGAGTCCACAATTTTCTTCCCAATTAATTAGTTGGTGAATTAATTAATTCATGGGACACATCCACAAGGAATCCGGTTGAGTTGATGTGCTACACCCCTATTGTTATTACAACAATAAAAGTGTCAAATTCCGGTGTAAAACAGATTTACAGTCAGTCATGGGTTTGTTTGGGAAATCGGCCCAACCAGATCCAAAAGAGCAGGTAATTAAATTATAGACAATTCAATGAATCCAGTCTGCTCACAAAAATATATATTTCAGGTTACGGAATGGACCAAGAAAATTCGGCGAGAGTCTACCGTTTTGGATCGGCAAATTCGGGGTGGGTTTTATTTTTATTTTCGGTTTGTGTGCCGTGGTACATGGATTGTTTTATAAATTATTCTCCAGGTATTCAGAGGGAAGAGGACAAAATTACCAAGTCATTGAAGGAAGCCGCAAAGAAAGGGAATAGAGAGGTGAGTATTATCTACGCCAAGGAAATCATTCGGTCAAGACAAGCCGTTCGAAAGCTGTACACCTCAAAAGCCCACTTGAACTCGATACAAATGCATATGAAGGAACAATTGGGTAAAATATAGCTGGCACTTGGAATGGCTGACTTGCTGGAGAGGTAGTTATACATTTATATTTTTTGCAGCTGTGGTGAAGACGACAGGAGCCCTTCAAAAATCCACACAGGTTATGCAATCTGTACAAGCTCTTGTAAAAATACCCGAAGTTGCTGCCACTATGCGAGAGCTATCTAAGGAGATGATGAAAGCTGGCATCCTCGAGGAGATGGTGAATGAAACATTTGAGTCTCTGGAAGACCAAGATGAACTTGAGGAGGCTGCGGATGAAGAAATTGATAACGTAATTTATTCCTATTGCTAAAATTTCTTTTGCACGCGACGTCGGAAAAGCTTAATTTAAATATACGTTATTTCTAGATTTTGTATGAAGTCACTGCTGGTCAGATTGGAAAGGCCCCACCCGCCGGTGAGTCTATTGTTTGTAGTATCTTGTATTTGCAAAAAAAAGCAATAACGATAAAAAATCAATTGCTTTGTCTTCACCAATACAGGGACACAGGCGATGCCCTCAACAGCTCCTGCAGCCGAAGAAAATTCCGAAGACGAAGAAGAAATCGAACGAATGCAAAGTCGTTTGGAAGCCTTAAGAAGCTAAATAGAGGCTGGGTCCTGCCGAACTCTTGTTAACATACACAAAAATAACTGTAAAAAATTCACTGTAAATTTACTAATTTATGATTGCGATCAAAATTCCCAACATGCTGCACGCAAATTCGTATGTACTAATATTTAAGTACGCCTTCTGCAGTAGACAAACACTACTGTCTGCTCTACTTTCCAACATAAATTTCCCGTTTTTTTTTTTAAAAAAACAGCACATACGCTGCCGTACTTAAATCCTGCTGAAAGAAACAAAATTTAATTATAAATCACTGTTAACCTGAGGACTAATATATAAATTACCAGTATTAAGTAATCGTCTCTGTGGTTAGTGCAAGCATTCTCTGTATATTGGTAACTCATCCCATCGCATAGACTTTGGAATTTTTAACGATAGTAAAATTCATCACATAATTTTCAAAAATTACAACAATTC
>JAAXNX010000688.1:0-24388 GCA_036491905.1 Folsomia manolachei | reverse complement strand
CGAGGTGATAAGAAAGAATATTTAGTTGTCAAGATTTCATGATATTGAAAATCCTAACCGTAATAAATTTGCGTCATTTAGAGGTGACATCGTTGCCCACGTTAACCCCGTCAGTGCCTTTGGAACCTTCGGGCTATTGTTGGGCGTTAATTATGTTCATCACACGCAAGAAGTTTGGATTAATGGAAACAATACAAGATTCTGTTCAAAAACAGTTTATGAGGATGCCTCCTGCTCAAATTCCATGGGGCCGACGTACACGCTGCTTGATCATGGACAATATTTTAATGTTAATCTATTTTCTTGCTTTCTTGTCGAAGGATGGGGCGAGATTGATGTTATCTCTCTTCCCGGATTCACACCCACGGATTACGTACCTCCAATGCCTAGTAAAATCTACAACTTTTTAAATCCAATTGTTGAAGGAGGCTATGAAGGCGTGTTACCGCTTTTGTAGGTGATTTGTTAAAATTAAACTGTTAAATTGAAAACAGTGGAAAAGTGTAAAAACTACACCCATTCAAATTTGCTGTCAATTTTATTTTAAAAATAATTTTAATAAATTCCAAAAACTACTATGGGAAGTAAATCAATTTAGTAAGGCAGAAGTTTTAATGCATTTGTTAATTCTTTATTTTAAAACAACAAATCAAATGTTTCGCATAATGAAGAGTATGAAGAAGTTGTTGATTCACAATAAGCCCTAGTCCATATTTATTGGTTGTCATTTCCTTTTTCTCAATTTTGATTAATATTTGTATGCCTGGAACAAGAAAATTGTAACTTTATTACACCGTCCTTAATGTAACTTGTATGACAAGATTGTTACTTACTTGATCCGTAAATCCTTCCCCGAATTTCCAGAGGGTGCAGTAGTACTCACAATTTTTCCCAGTGAAAGAATATTCCACAAAAGTGCCAACCATGGCTTTGGCTTTTTTAATGGATTCCTTAACCGGAAGTGGTTCAATTGATCCAGTCATGGCGTGAGGAAGGAGGCCTCTGAACCCATCTTTATTTTTTATTATTGATACGAGCCCTCCTCCGGTCTTTGGATGGGCCAAGGTTACAAACTTCCCGTAATGATTGAAGCTTTATTTCGGCCGTAGTGTTTTCCTTACTCTCCGCACAAATGTTGTAAACTTTACCGTAATGCTCGGAGTACATGGCCCAGTGATTATATGCTCCACGACAAAACTCGATAAGGTCACCTTCTCGAGCAGTTTTCAGTAGTTCGTCGCAATCCACGAAGGTATTGTGGCCAGCTGAAATTTAAGGTTTGGTAAAACTTATGAACATTGAATTCCAAAATTTATGAATTAAGTTACTTACTAACGTAACTCGCCGCGTTTTGCACATCCGTTACAAGATCTTGATACGCGTCCCACATTGAAATTCCGGATTTGTGTACGGCAAAAATTTAACAGCAACTTTTACAGGATATGTAAACGAATTGGAGGACGGTGATTCACTGTAATGTAGAGAATATTGGGCAGATGTGAATGGAGCAATTAAAACTATTTGTCTTGCTGGTAAAAAACAACTTTAAGTGCTGGAATGGTACTGTACAATTGCAAAATGCAATCTGACAATGACATCATTTTGTGCTGCCATCAAAACACATCTAAATCCACATTTTGTATACTCATATTACATTCTGATTCTCAAACGTTATTTCCAGAAACGAAAATACATTTTAGTCTCCTGCTCCGCCTGTCAGGGTTTGTTGAAAATTCGGGATTCGTGTTCGTGAAAAAGACCGATGATGGAGCTGGTGGGTGGGTTACAAGTAATTCGGTAAATTGGGGTTCTGTACCTTGCCCATTCATATTACAAACTGACAATTGACTACTTTCTCTCATTGTCGTGAAAGCTCCTGTTAGGTAACGAGACTTATGTTGCTGGAATACAAATTAATCAAACGAAAATAAACACAAGTTTGATCCTAATCTCTTACTATGCAATTTTAGAATGAAATGCATGCAATTCTGGTTATTCATTTATTTTTTGCATGTGAAACTATCTCCAACGCTTAAACAACCTTCGATTTTTTGTTTACTCAACTTGTTTGTAACAAGTTTACAAAAATGTTCAGTGCCTGTTTTGTTTCTTTCGGCGAAGACGGTTAAGTAAATTAGTTGGCATTTAAACTAGTAAATGAGATGAGTAATCTGAGTTTTATTTCACTCCTTTGCTTCCGACACGAAATATTATTATTTAAGTAGTTTGTGGTTATGGCTTAACTAGAATGGTAGTGCATAATTGAGTTGTTGATCTGAAGCATCACTTGATACGGCGTGGTTGCAGATTATATAAATTTCTTGTGATCTCTTAATTGAATTTGTTCACCCATATCCTGGTTTTATGGCTGGAGAGATGGATACACATCCAAAATACATTAATTAGCTGGAGCAACCTCAACTCTCAAGTGAGTTGAGTGAGAAACATGTAAGACGCTTAGCTCGGCTTAGATTACTGAAACATAACATATACTGCCACTTAAAAAGCGTTTGAAAGGACTGGTGGGCATTAAAGACGAAATCTACTTTATAAAATGGTTTTGTCTGTCTGTCAGTGAAGTAACTCGTAAACGGATACTCGTGAAGTTTGGTGAAGAATCTCAAATTTTGTTAAATGTTAGGATCCATGTTGGTAACTATCAACATATAGACAAGTATGTACAAATGAAGTAGCTTAATTTCCTCTCTTGATTACATTTCGCTTGCAATGTTTTATTTAATCTACTTAGAAGAGAATTACCTGCAGTGTAATTACTCGCTTCGGTGTAACATTACTAACATGACAGACAAACTTGATTGAAAGGATTTCAGTCATAGGCAGTTGCAACGAGTACTTTCACGTTGAATTGCTTTATATTTGCCATGTTTTATTTAGTGACGGCATGAGACACCGAGATCGCAAGTACTAATTGTGATAATAATTTGCCTGTAAAAAGTTTGTCACATTCGTATAATGACAGTAATCCAAATTTGTGCTCTTACATTGTTACAACTTTCAAGTGAGACAAGTTTACAAAAATAAATTCAACTTTGAAGGATATCATTTATCCAAAATCACCTCCACATTCTTACCCAAGTTTCCCAGAAGTAAGGGAAAGACGGCTGAGTGGAGAAATCTCATTAGTCCTTGATGTTGATGGGTGATGAACGAAGGGAAAGTAGATGATTCATATTTGCCTTAGTTGGTAATGGTATTGTTGAGAAAGCAGTTTCCCAATTTCCCTAATGCACCCACCACCAACTGTAGATCTGAAGAGTTCTACCCGGAATTCTAGGCTTGGCTGATGAGCTGCTATGTAATTTCTTAATTGCATCCATCATCATCTATTCAACAGAGAGGGAGAGATTTCAATCATTCATCCTTCCTCTCCGGGCTCGAGATTATTGCCAATGTCAATTTGGGACGCGTTTTTCCACAACCATGTCCTTGAAGGGACTTGTTGCTTCATTTTCACCTTTTTTCACCATTCGATCTGGTTTCTTACCCGGTTCCGGGCTTGTTTCCCGTATAGTGGTTGTGACTCTGTCACATAATTCTTACTCTTATGAATGTTTGTGTATTTCTCGGATTTGAACTAAGTTTAGAAGGGTGATGCTTCTGTACTACATTTGTGAGTTATATAAATGCATATAGAAGCCTTGCTTGACATAAGCATATTAAAGTTTGTCCTCGACATATTTCTTTCTTTCTGAAAAAAAGTCACTGGCTTGTTAGGTGAAAAGAGGATTTATTTATTTTATCTCTTCATATTTTCTCTGTTTTATTCCCAGGTACATAGTGGTTGGCTTATTCTTTCCACCGCAAAAAAGTTACTCATGCAATACTTGCATGTTGCCTCGTTTACATTCGCATATTCAACAGCCTAATAATATTTCTTTCACTTTGTTTTTGTTTGTTCCTTAGAAGGACAAGGAATATCAGAATCCCGTTGTACGCTACCTCTCAACTTGGAAAGCTGAACAAGAAAAGCTACTATACAATTTTATACCAAATATATAATATACAATTTTCCATGCGGATCCATACTTGCTTTTGATTATGGCAAGTTGTACAGACGGCTTTTGAGTGTCTATAGCACCTGCAACATAAGCCAACTTCGAAGCTTTGTATTATGTTCCGTTTTGTAAATTTTAATCCAAAGATATATTAGTGAAGCTACTAATGTTTATGAAATGAACACCTAAAAGTATAAAGTATTTATAGTGTGAAATATTAATAATATTGAACATTTTCCAGCATTTATCAATATTTCATGAATTAACCGTTGTTCTGGGAACAACGCCCACTGAAATTTTTGGTATCGTCCAATTGTTGATACAGTCTTTTCCAGGATTCTTATCCCACTCGTCCTACTATAATCATTCATTGGAAGCAAGATGGCCACAATTTTGGACACATTCCTCTCACCTTTTAAACGTACTTTAGCCTACATAAAATTTTACAAGTGCCTCCTTTACGAATGGGGTGAAAATGAGGAAAAAATAATTCTGAACAATTCTCTTTCGCGAAGACTCTGCCTCCATATTTGGACAATTGTTGACGTTTCCTACATTTCTTTCCAAATTGCTAATTTAACCATGGGAACATACGACTTGGCCGATAAATTCGTTGGAATTCTCATCATAGCACTGTGCAGCACTTGGCTGGCGTTTCGAACCGAATTTAAACCGGATTTAACTTTGATGGAAAGCCTTAATCGGTTGATATGTGGACATGGTAATTAAGAAATCATATTGTTTTGGTAATGACATTAATAACCGAGTTAACACCTTCTTTCCTCAGATACTCAGCCGCACTTGAGCAAACATTTGTTGCTTGCTCTCAAAATAATATTCCTCATACCTGAAATAACTTGCTGGATGGTATGCGTGGGGTTTTCGCTAATGTCGGTGTTTCTCCCTTGTAAACCTTTTTTTCTTAGATCCTACTTTCTTTGTGGAGTGGATGGTCCATTCCCAGTTTTTAAAAGGTTTGGCATGATCCTGTTGGCAGTGTTTGTGATTGCCATGAAATCTTTCGTTAGTGTCACTTACAAGAATAGTACTACGCACTATTCGCTCAGATATCTGGACTAGCCCTGTTTTGGGGGAGGTGTCAGACATTCATGAAATCCAGAATGACTTCTAATGTAAACTGTGTCATTCAAGGATTCCAAAAGCTTCAGATTCAAGAAAAAATCCATAATTCAATCTTCCGAGGAACAATTCTGCCCGCTACGCTGTTGTCTATTATGTCGGTGGAAATACTGAGTGGTTTAGCAGTCGTCGTCTTATTTCAGAAAGCCAGTCTATTTCAAATCTCTATTTTCTTGATAATGTACATTGACACGGTTCTCTTTGGCATGGTCATTTTCACTCTAGCGGCTTCCGTCCATGTCAAGATGAAGAGATGGATAATTGTCGCAAAGTCCAGGAGCGAAAAAAATGTGAGTAATCCATATTTACGAAGGATCTACAAATCATTTCGTCCTCTGAGGTTGGAGTTTGGAAATAATTTTATCGGCAGATTAACACCTCTCGTGATTCAGGGATTTTGTATTCGCCGAACCGTACCCTTACTTCTAATGGTTAGAGCATAAGTACAAAATTGAAGTAAAGTAAATATTTTTTGTTCGCCTCGACATTTTGGGAAATTTAGGTTCGTGAAGTTTGCAAGTTTGGTCATATAATTTTACATTTTCGGACCTATATTACATGGAAATGATTGATAAATATTTTTTTATTGTTCCGTTCTTATGGTGTAGCCTCCCTCCATCAAACATGAATAAAAACAGATATCTGGCAAGGTCGACCTTCATTGTAGTTCGTGAGTGGGCTCCTCGGAGTTAGAGGTGAAAGAGTGAGCGGTCCAATGGGACTTGTTACAGCGGAAACCCTTTTCACTCACCAACTTTCTCCCGAACCCGGTATTTTCCATCATTAAAAGTGTTTTCATTCCTATTCTCCTCTTCTATGGATGTGGAGTCACCTATTCTTTGTGTGACTCCATTTTATTTTACTTTCACTCACTCACTCTCAACTACTCTCACCTTTTTTGTGGTTCCAATTTGTCCCGGAGGCTGTGGTTTGCTTGGTTTTGAAAGTTTTTGGGATTTTTCACCTACAAACCTTGCATTTGATGGAGAAAGTCAGTTGGCAGGTGAGGTGAGGATGAGAGTTTAGTTTAGTTGGAGTAAAGTGGGTCCGGTGAGACTAAAAAAGTGAGAGTATCAAGTTTTTTCATTACGCTAAAAGCTTATTTTCCATCTCCACACTAACAACATGGCAGTTTGTAGAGGAGAAACTTTATGCAAAGTATGCTTCTCTAAGGTAAATATGAAAACATTTTGGTCTGGTGTGGTTGGCCTGAAGTTCAGGCCTGAACCGGGGAGAAAGTTATGGGAATGGTTGAATTAATTGGTGTAACAAAGTGTGGGTAACGTTTCCACGCTGTATGAATGAGTCATTGGCACATAATCTACGAGGTTTTATCCACATTTTATTATTCCAACACATCACAGCACAAATACTACCTGGAACACAACATCAATTAAAATGTAATGCAAATAAGTCCCATCAACTCCGTAATTAAGTTAACTGTAGCAGAGTAATTATTACAGAATAATGATTTCTCCAAGGAAAACTGTTTCAAACAACTTGGATTATGGTGGAGTAAATATTTCCAAATTTCCAGACTAGATAAACACAATTTACTTCTTTTTTAGTAATCTTTGCAATTTTTTCACTAGTTTACCTAAAGCTAAACTTATGATAGCACCAAATTTTAATTTCATTTCTTGACAGACTACACTGAGTATTATAGCAACCTTGTCTAATTCATAGTCTTAAAATTCTACACAAACGACTCTCTTATAACTATTCACACACTTCCATCTTCATCTCTCCAAAATAATAGAATTACAAAGCAACCATAATTTTCTTAACTATTCGTATTTATCGCATTTAATTAAATTGCCAATAATTCCAAAAAATTATTGACTTTTATAAATTGCTGCGATACACGGGAAGAATGATCATCGTCAACCAGCTTTTACGTGGATTAATTCCTTTGTTAATTACTCTTAATTTGACCTTATCAAGATTTACTTATCTACTCCTACACTGCTATGTTATTACAAATATACACCTATTCATGGGAAAGCCATGTTATTTAATTACTTTAATTTTATTAATCAACATTAACTTTCTTCAATGGATACTCTTGTAATGATGTTTGATTTGATTGATTCATTGATTGATGTAAATATGTATTGATTGTTAATCTCTGCAAGCGTAAACTTCCACTCTTTTTGTCCGAGTCTAAACAAACTCATCTAGAACTTTCTTAGCTATTTAATTTAAATACCCTATACAACTACTTATCTTAATTAGTTTAAATATTATTTGAATATCGTCTCAGGGCTTATTTTGGCATTAGTTTAGTTCCTAAACAGCTTATCCAATTAGAGAGGATTGATACATTTCGGTCAGAAAATATGTAATTTACAATTTTATTAGGTTCAATTCAATAGATTTTCTAATAGCTCAGGTGACTCAGTTCAGGTCAGTTCAGGTCTGATTATAAGATTACTGGTTAGATAAGGGTGTCATATAGTGATTAATTATTCTGATATCACATGGAGAATCTGATTCTAGATGGTATTTATTTTAATTACTCTTAATAATACCTGTAAAATGGATTGATTTTTGGAATTCATAATTTTAGTCCTACTATTCTGATTGGGTGCAAATAAAATATTCAGTTTTTGGGAGTTTGGGATTCATTTAGCTAGTAATTGCTTATTAATCTGTAGCCTATGCTTTGATTACGTCTTAATTTCTCAACCTACTAGTTCGAGGATTCACAAGTATTATGCCGATGAAGGAATGCTTTATTATGAGCCAACCCCAGTATTGAGGAAGCCACATTAGACTGGCCACTGTCCGTTGAGGATCGTACCCCACGAAACACTGTTGTTTGCAACGTCCTTTTCCACTTGTCCTGAGTCGCCTTTAATTTTAGGAGCCAGGTGTTCTGGGAGGAAAAAAAAGAATTTGATAAAGGACTCCATTGCCATGAACAGAGTTTTTCAAATTTTACCTTAATCCCCTCCGCCTGAGCTTGAAAAGTGTGGACGGCTATAATTTGTTGGAACCTGTTTAAACTCACGAGCACAAAAGCGGACTCCAGTTTGGCAGAGTTACTTTCTCCCTCGGCAATGTCATGGATGAAAAACCGATCCAAAGAGATTGGTTGGCGATACACGATATAGCGATGATTTGGGCCCACGCCCTCACTCCCACCCACCGAACTACTTTTCCCACATGCACTCTGCCAGTTCTCGGTGAGAGAGGATTTCTAATGGGACCGAAATATGATGTTTAGAGAAATTAAAAAAGTTTTTCAAATTTTAACGAATTTTTATACCTTTTTACTCAACCCCTTCTTCCTCCGCGTGATAAGCAGCATGTCGTCAAAGAGGATGACATAGCATTCCGATGGTTTTCCAGTATCCCAGAGTTGGAGGAGACCCTCATGAATAATTTGGCGACGAGGCGACACCACAATTGAGTCACATGGTTGACGGCCGAGGGCTACTCGAAGGAAATCTGGCACCCAGGTCTGAATCAAGTAAGGAGAAAATATATTAAGTAATTTGACTACTTAACGGTTCTGTGCAGCTTTCCAATTTCATACTGTGTAGGAGTTTAATAATCTAGCCACGCCCAAAACGAGTAAATGATCCGACAAAGTTCTTGCGGTTTAGCAAGATACCATTCCACGAAAAAGGTTAATTGGTCAGAGACCTGAGATAGGGTTAAGAAAAAGAAAGCGACACTCTCTAGATTAGATTAGTGGCACTTTTTCTTCTCTCTCGGATTCTCATGGTCGTACAATTTTTTGTAATGTCAAGGGTTGAGCTCGGACTGACCTTAAATGCTCTGCTGCTTACTTTTTCTCTTGCTTCAATTCTACTGGTTTATGCTACAGGTTACCTATACCAGGCATCCACCTTTATATCTCTTATAAGCCTGACATCTTGATTAAGGTTGTCACAGCCATGAGTGACATGACATGCACCGAACGAAACTCCTTCAAGAATCTCACCGTCTTTTCTATTTCACTAAGTGAAAGTACGAGCATCTTTACTTTCACCTACCTTCCCAATTTTACGGGATTATGACACATTTCTCTAGTTTTCTCCCGGATCCTTTTTTTCCATCCATCCGAAATCTCCAATTGGGACAAACTGCTCCCTGATGAGACATCTCGCCCATCACACGTCACATTTTCTCCGCTATCCTTCACTATTTCTCTCTTAAAATCCGAATTTAATGCTCTGGCTTGGCCTTCTTTTTCTTCTTTGTTCTTTGCCATCCCTGCCCTGGGCTAGGAAAGAGTGAACATTTTCATGCCAGACATTCCAAGGTTTTTCGGATTCTATTCACGATCCCCTTTTTTAAATTTATCTCGCAACCTTGCTAACAATCTCTTTCTTCAGATATGGGAGGATTGATCAGAAAATCAAACTTGAGACGCAATGTAAATAATGAAATGGAATATCTGAAAAAGGAATCAGTTCATGTAAAGTAAAAATTTTGAGAATTTGATGAAATCCTGACCATAATTTAGATTTTTTGTCATCATATGTGCCCCGTTATGATATTTGGATGTTAATTGACATGTCCTTCTGCTTTCCTGTGTCTTTTATACTGGCAAGATTTCCACTCCAGGGATAAAGTAATTGACCATTCATTATAACCAAGGTTGAGACATGTTACCGGATCTCAAGATATAATGGTTGTTTCATGTCCTAGGGTCACTTCTTAGTTAGACCCGAGATTAATGAGGATTGACAAATGCATGGAATCATACTTATTTGTGGTAGTAACCTTAGTGGAGCTTTAATCATCAAGACAAACAATGCCATCATATCATCTGACAAGTACAGCGATATAGTGACCTAAAAACAGTACTTCCCTCAAGCTCAACATAAAACAACATAAATCCTCTATTCTTCTATTCGTTTCTTTTCAGATGAAAGAAAGAGCATCCCCGGATGAGGGATCATTTTCAAAGAAATGTAATATGATTGGAAATGATGTGGAGGAAATGAGATTCGTATTAATAATCCCAATGCATGCTTAAAGCTATATTGTAGCTAAATACAATATATTATTTGATATCCTAATAAAACACCATCCTTCCATTCCCTTACCTTTGGTTCCATTTCCAGAATGGAAGGCCAAACGATGTTCCTTTGAATCTCCTGCATTTTCATGTATAGATTATTTGCGACTTTAAAAACGATAAAAAAACTCAAAGTTTTACACTTACAAGAAGTCGCTCAAAGTTTTTCAGCCATCGCATCTTGTCATCCAGCTCACCTATCGAAATTAAATGAGATTACATCCATTTATTGATTTACCTCCTGTTCGACTTGGGCGAAAGTGGTAGAAGGGCCAAAAATAATTGAGTTTTCTCACTTTCCCATCTCGCCAAACGAATCATAACCCAATAAATGGAATGAGCAAGTACTAAATTGACTTACGGATAGAACTCTCTTGAATCTCAAGAATTTGAACGATCATCTCCTTCTCCTGAGGTTCACTGGTCCGACTCTGAATATCCTTCAAGATAAGAGGAACTTTCATCAAATGTTGCACCGGAGACACGAGTAGATCCGTAAGCTGCAGCTTCTTACACCTGGGATCTTTCATACAGAGCTAAGGAAAAATACATAACTTACATTTGGTTATTTACCCCAAAAACTTAGAAGATTGATGCCTTGATTCAATTACCTTTTCAAAATCACAAAATTCCACATGCCTCCGCAACGTTTCCAAGTAATTCAGAGCATTAATGTAGTTAAGAGCATAGCGATGGTAGGCTTGTGACAGGGTTCGAGCCTTAGAACTGGGTTCAAATAACTTAGCTAGGACTTGTGTCGTAGGAAGTCCTCCCCCGGGGTCGGTAAGGGTCAGGAGAAGATGAATAAATTCCTTGCAGAAGGCATAAGTCACGGCACACAACTCATCCAAGTTTCCAAACAACAACTCTGGTTCGGCATACATGGCAAAACCTTCGACTTGGATGCGTTTCAATGGCTCCATAAATACCTTAAAAAATAGAGGAGAAAGTTGGAGAAAATAGTGATATAACTTGAAATCAATCCTTCAATTCTCTTAAGTTCTGAGCAACCTTGCCCGTTTAACCACTAAGTTACAGAGAAAATAAGTTATTTTCCTAATCCCCACGCCACACTTAGCCAAACTAGAGATTCCTTTCCAAAGAAAAGGATTAAGAAACCTGCCCCACTTACATTTTTAAGTACCATGAGATGATCATAGAGGAAGGAGCACTCGGATTGAAACAAGTCCCAAAGCGCTTCCTTCTGTCTCAGTTTCTGCCTCTGTTCCGGATCCGTCTCATCCCCGGAACCTTTCCGGGAACCGGGTGCTGTGCTTGGGAGGGTGGGATCACCTCCCATCAGAAGCGGAGGTGTTGATGGCGATCCCACCGTTGGAGGTGTGGCTGGACGAATTATAGAAGATGACGAAGCTTCAGGTTCTTTTCCCTCCACTAATTTTTCACTCATGAGAAATCCTTGAGCTCGGAATAGGGCTGGAGTAATCCTTCTCTCAAGACAGCGATCACTCATTGTTCGCATTAACCCCATTCTTTTCCTGACCAAAGGTTTCGGTGGATTGGTGGGATTTAGGGCGACCTTTGTTGGTGACGAGATTATGGCTGCCATGGCTGTGGCCCCACTTCCGGCGGTTATCGAGACTTTTACTGCCTCAGCTCCAGAGGGTGAGGGTGATGCGGATATCAGAGTTGGAGGTAGTACCGTCCCACTCACGCCTCCTAGGTCGGTGTAACATTTTGTGAGGGGTAGATGGAGACTGGAAGGATATCAAGGTATGGATTTTAGTGTTATTTTAATGTAGTTAGATTATAGCGAGATTACCCTGCTGCGCTATTCTTAAAATCCACAACCGATGACGATGTCGAAGGTCCTGAAGAAGAACCGGAAGAAACGACGCTGCCCGACTTTTTTGTTTTCTGATTACAAACATGCGACACAAAATCCGACCAAACCATTCCTTTAAACCGAGATAGTTTTGGGTCACTAAAGTCACAGGGTTGCAGTAGATTCATAATTTCTTCCAATGTTCCCGATGTCCCACCTTTGGCACGGTTGCCACCTCGCTCGAACTGGAAAATTAATCAGTTTTATTTAATTATTTACTTCTAAAGAAATAATTAAGTTTTTCCTGAAATCTCTTCAATTTCAGAAAAAATCCCATAATTCTCAGAAGACAGCTTTCTCTCCTTTTCCCAAGCTCTCTTACTTTTTGTCATTGTTAGATAATGAGACTGAAATTGGGTCCTTCCTTTCTTTATTGCTTTCAATTTTGTGAAGTTGTTACCCTGATTTGCTGACCAACTTTCCTAAAAAAGTCCCATTCCATCTCATGAACATCAAACTCAACAGGTTGGAGATCCTTACTTGGAACCATGTTTTCTATTCGGATTATAAACCTGGATTTTGAGTCTTAAGCTTTATGCTCATCTCCCCGGATTATTATTTACGACTCCAAAGAAGAAAGTTAGAGACGGTGCTCAAGTTTACACACTTTTTAATGGGCCAACTTTCTCCACTTTTGCACAACATCCTTCCTCCCGGCCAGCGAGCCAGCCTCATTGTAAAATGCTCATTACCTACATGTGCCTAACTAAATATGAAATATTTTGCAAGAAAAACTCTTGCAAAAAAAAATAAATGAAGAAAGAAACCTCTTTATTGGACGACCTCATTAAAAAGTAATGGGTCCATCCTATTCGTCTCAATCTTCATCCATCTCTTCCTCAGTCCAATCCACATCCACTTAATCCCTGTCCTGAATCTATTGATTATGTACGTTTCCCCGTCATCTACTCGTAATACATTTTCTGCTGTGTATGGGACTCATCCCAGATAAAATGTGATGGGACAAATACCCAGTAAAGATAAAAAAGATCTCATCCTTTTATTCCTTTCAGTGCAACTCTTTCTTTTTTATGTCCGGGAACTTTACAGGAAACACTGGAACAAGGACGGGGCTCATCCAGGCTTTGATTCCAATTTCTTATTTCCTTTCCCAAAATCTCGAAACCTGTTGAGCTCACTGAGCTGAAGATTCACTTCCTCAAAATTGGTTTTCCTCAGTGCACCAAGTCTGCCGGGGTGACGGCTTGGGTACTATATTTAATATCTGCTTTCAGGCAAGATTACACTTTCTTTGCTGGCTACTAGTGGTAGTACTGCATTTGGTGATGTTGTAAAATTTAATTTTATGTATGAATGATAATTTAAGTTATTCGCATGATAGAATTGTCATGTCCACACCTGGCGTCAGTGGCAGAGTGGTGGTAATGCACCAGTCAGACTGATCCAGTCTGCTTTTATGGAATTCATCGCAATATTGTTGCATTACTTATACTAGAACTACTTTCCCAAATTCACTCACAGCGGATTAAGGCAGGATCGCATTCGGATTGAGATCAAATGTTACGAAATCTAAGTGGAGGGATGGATTAATTTGCCTTGGACTGCGGAATGAAGCCACATTTCATTCTTGTATTGGGTGGAGAAAATTGGAGAAAGTAATCAATAAAAAAATTCCATCCCGAAGCATACAACGTTTCCTTGTCAATCACATCAATAAGATTTCAAAGTCGTGAAAAAATATCTACCCAGAACTCAAGCACTCTTGCAAAATACGCACAAAAACAATATCATGATTTAGTTGTTGCAGACAAGGTTAGTAGCCGAATGTCTGTCTAAAAAAAACGCCTTCACGCCCTTACGTCTCCTTTTATCCTCATTCCCAGTAAACTACCCGAATCCCGGCTCCCGAGTGAGTGAAGCGATAACAGAGTGATACCAACATAAACCTGAAATAACACTGTAATTTATAACATCCATAAAATAAAGCTTTTCACTCACACCAACCAACTACCTACACTACACACCATCCACTCTAACCCAACCCTGACCATAGTCATCCATCCTCGAAAAGATAACCACATGTAAGGAGAACCGAGAAATAAACTAAACAACTCACTCTACATACTCCCGTACAACCCACAAACCTACAAGATTAGCAAAGTGCTTACATCCACATTGTCAACATATTCCTTCCTGCCCAAGGTAGAGTCATTATTTCCTTTTAGTTATGTCATACAAGCCTCCTTTCCCCATAAGTGCCATCCCAACTAACATTTATTTCCCTGTTTCTCACAACTCTGCTTTCCAACTCAAAATAAACCTCATTTTACATAATGATGCAATTTAAGTTTAACAAGATTTGGAAATGGAACCACATCCACTCATTCCTTTCATCTGCCTCAGCTCTCAATTTCAGTTAAGCTTTCCTCCCTTTGGTTGACTTGATAAGGAACCAAACCAGGGAACCAGAAAATTCACAAAAACATGAGCATGAAACCCTGTCTAGTTTCAAGCTTGGAATTTTATTTCATTCCCAAACTTTTTTCACCTCCGTCAGATTTCAATTTGCAAAAATAGAATCGTTTTTTTATTCAATTTTCCTCTCTTCACTAAACCTCTGATGTCTTGGTAAAAACACAGTGGCCCTGTTTCTCAGGTACCGTATCTGGCTCCAACGTGTTCATTTATATCCGTCAGCTGAAAGTGACACCGGGTTCACTTCCAAATGTGAGTCTCACATATAGCATAAAACTATAGGCAGCCTCTGTAAGGCATCAATCTCTTTCCTAGACTGCCTGCCTGCGTCACTCCATCAATTCGGGGTGCGAGAGAAAGTAAGAGTAAAAGTAAGCAAGCAATCTGGGAGATTGAAGAGAAAGTTGGGCCAAAACTTACCAATTTAAGGAGAGACCAGGTAACTTTGGATTTTCGGCTCTGATTCCCGTCATTATCAAAGATGTTTGGAATTGGGGATGGGGACTCGATTGGGGTCCCTGCAAATGGAAAATAAAGAAAATCAGTGAGAAATTGTAGTCACGGATAAAAGGAAAAGAGCAACTATTTATAATCTGGATGTAAAACAATTTCAAACTCGGCTGGAGAGAAATGCTCTACTTTCTAAATTGGAGGAATCTCATCCATTTCCAGCTATGTAGGCTGGAATTGTTTTTGGAGGGCACATGCCAATGTCATGAATGAGAAGTAATTTTGACAATCTATCAAATTTTCTTGTCTACATCAGCAGCAAGGATAGCGTTTGTCTAATTACCAATCGGGGCTAATTTTAGATGGAATTTAAATCAGAGGATGCTGAATTATATTCATGTTTAATTGAAATTGCTTATTGATACTATTGCACTTCATCCTAATTTATTTAATATTTTTGTAAACGGTTCAACTTCATATGAAGAACATTTAATCTGTTCCATAATTCATGCCATAAAATATAATCGAAGCCTTAGAAAAAGCCGACCGAGAACCACTTCTGAGAATTGAAATCCATTCTAAATCGATATAAAGAGGCGGATAAAATGGATTGAGAACGTCGTATTTCGAGTATGAAAACTGCAGTATAAGTACCTTAGCCGGGTGGGATGAGAGATTGAAATATAATGCAATGGGAAACGGAAAAATGAGAAAAGAAAGCATAAATATGAACCATGAAATAAAATCAATGTGTATTGAGGTTGAATCCAATTAAATCCAAATCCCTTTTGCGACTGAAACTTTTGGGGGTTTTTCGTAGAAAATTGAAATAAGTAACAGGATGTGGGAGAAAGCGCATTATATTTTCCTCCCATCTACCTGTTTCGGGGATCGAGATGTAAATCATATTTTCAATCTATTTGAAAATTCAATTGCCTGCATTACTCGGATTTATTTTGTGAAGGGAAATACTTGACAATACATTTGAGCACTTTTTCAAAAACGGCTACCGATAAAATGTAGAAAGTTTGTTTTGTTTGTGTATAAGAACTGGACAATGAATGTTAGTCAGTAATAATTGCTAGTTGAGCTGTACTCAAATTACAAACAAATATCGGTTAGATGCCTGTTTAAGCATAAAAACAGGTGTACACTTGTCTATCGATCCTTAAAACTGGACATATTTTGAACACAAAATCTAAATCGCTTCACAAAAAGAAAAGCAGTAAAAGAAGCACTTCTAAAATAAAATAGCGTTCAGTCTGAACTTGAGAACTTCAAAGCAAACTATCTGAATTGGCGTGAAGATAAATTCAATTCAACAGCTATAAATAAATGGTGCACAGAGTAAAATAAAAATTGGAGCAATTCTTCAGGGAACTTTTGTCTCCAAGAAAAGTTTTGCAATTTCCACGATAATTTCGAAAATCAAATTGCTGAAACGAATTCGCAAAATTGCGAATTGGTTACCTATAGAACATCATCTTAACAGTTAATGGCCCTTGAGAAGTAAAAAAAGGTCTCTAAGGCACTATAATCTGGGGAAAGTGTAAAAAAAAGTCTGTAAGGAAACGACGTTTTGCTCATCTTACCCAATAAAGACTTCCTCTGACTCAAAACTTTTCCGTAGACTAGCAAATCTCCCGGACATATCTGCATAGGTGGTATAACAACGATCGAACTTCGTCTATTCCTTGCTCCTGTGAGGTCATCACTGCATCGTCTGCAAGGAACAAAACAATTTTTTAATCCTCATTATTTAGCAATTTACTTTGCGACAAATTGTCGCAAATATTGTCGCCAACTTCATCCACTCACCCCGTGGAAAATCTTGCCCCACTGCCAAACTCCCCATCTTCGTAATCATGATCCGGAATGAGTTTCGGAGGAACTAGAGCCGGTCTTCGGGTCAGTGTCGAGGCTGGTGGTCCAACCAACGGAGTTTCCTCTGTGACCGAGGCAATTGAACCTCCTCTTGACGAGGGGGCCGTTGTGTTGACCCCACCTACCACCGATCCCAATTCCAAGTCCTATCCCCATCCCGACGCCTAATGCACCGATGGATGATGCTCCAGAAGAGAGACGATGTGGACACGGCAAACTTCCGGCGGAGCCGAGGTGACGACGGCTTCCTGGACTTAGTAGATTTCCGGACGTGGAGGGTGACAGGTCCAGGCTGCAGAAGGCTTGTTGACCCCCCTGTTCAAGTTGATATAGAAAAGGTAAGTCAAAAAAATGTTAATAACTTTTCTGACTCTCATGTCTTAAAAAATGATTAATAATTGATTCTAAACCAGACAACCTTTTAGTTTCGGTTGGAGCTTATGCATAATACAAAAATAGGAATCTCGTAAATCTACGACTTCCATTCGAGGTGACGGACGGACGGACAGACGGACGGACAGACGGACATATCGATCTTATAAAGGGGTTTCACCCCTTAATAATTGATTCTAAACCAGACAACCTTTTAGTTTCGGTTGGAGCTTATGCATAATACAAAAATAGGAATCTCGTAAATCTACGACTTCCAAGTTGACAGTGAATTAGCGAAGCATGAAATATGCCTATTATTGATTCCCAGAGTAATGGACGGATGAGAAATTGGTCTCCTGATTCAGTTCCTTTTTGCATTTTTTCCTTCCAAGATTTACAGATACGCAAGGTTTGGATGTCAGTTTTTAACTCTGAATTATATTTCTTCCTTAATGGACTTTGAGAGTGATCAAAAATCCAGGTTTTTGGTTGGGTATTGGATCCATTCATCAAATAAGTAGCAGAACTTCCCTTAAGTGTGTTTCCCGTTCAATCCTGGCCCTGACTGAGAAATGCTCCAGATCGATAAAAGTCTACTGAAGCAGCTCAGACTTGGTAGCAATGGCATTAATATCTTGTCAGTGTTTTCTCTGCAGACACAGAATGGCAGACAGATTTGGGAAAGGCTTGCCTAGATTATTTAGCCAAGCTTATGTAACTTAACTCAACCTCTTTCTCTGGCTCGGTTTTGAAAGAAATCATCTCTCTGTGGATGGATGGATGTAACGTGGATTAAGTTGAGTTGACATTAAAGGCATGAAAGGAGTCAGTCAATGTAGAGATTGAGTACTTGGTAATGCAACAAAGGGAAAGATAGGCAGGCAAAGTAATATCGGTAAAGAAACATGATTGGTTTGTTTTGTTCAGAGGAAAAGGATGGAATAGAAATTAGCCTAGCTCATGAACTTGAAGGGATTCATTTCAAAACTGTCATTTGTCGTGTGCAACCAACTTCTTTATTGCGTAACGACCAATTTCCAACTTTATCATGTTAAACTAATGTTGGTTTGGCTGAGGACTCAATATATAGTTCCATTTTATACGTCATTCATTATGTGTGTCACATCTCATTCCAAGAACATTTGGTTAAACTGTAACTTTGCAATGTTTATTTTCCAATGCCATCCATTCCATTATTTCACAATTTACAAGCCACAACTCCGTCAATCCTTTGTAATTAGTTGCACATTTAACTATTGTCTCGGAATATAATCACTTTCAGACCAGATTCCATGCATGATTGTGATTAGTAGTGACAAGAACCTTCACATATTTTAAACAGGATTTTGACAATGGGCGAAAAATGAACAATGCCAAACCTCACAAACCATTCATGATGCCGCACAAAATCTTTTGTTTTAGGTAAAATTTTGCACCATTTACTCCGAACATGTTTAATACCATTTGCAAACTATGCCCACCATTTTTCAAAACAAAGTAATATAACCCACACCATTTAAAGGTTGAATGAAACCGTATCCATGTCTAAGAACCCAAAACCTGGAGCACTTTGTGGCACAGACAAGACAGAAGATTGGCGGACAGGTTTCCTTCTGTGGGTTTGGGTTTGGGTGCATTCTTATTCAAAGATTGTAGAACTTAACCAAAAGGTGGGATAAAGTTGGGTTTGGATGGATGGATGGAAGTGGTTTAGTTTATATGTAAGAGATGAAAGGACATTAATCATTCCGTCAATGGAAGATTGAAAAGCAGGCATCCAGCCTTCGTCTCATGTCCTTGTCAAACTTTGGACGCAACTTTCTCCAAAATCTAAACGGAATCCTTGCACCTCACTCCTTTTCCGCTGACTTTCACCCTACTCAATCTGCCTGCTTTCACTCAAATGAGGAAGGAAGGTTGCAAAACGGGCTGAGAAACTGGGAATGGGATACAATTTCGCAAATTGGAGCAACTGCAAGAAGATAGATCAATGGAGGATGGAATGGAAGCGTTTTTCATCACTTATAAAATTTGGATTTAGCTAGAGCTACTTAATGAGTCCTGTCATTTCAGGTGGAAGCATTAAAGTTTTAAAGTAATGAAATTTCAACAAAATTCTAAATGTTATTCCAAATACTTTGGAATTAAGTAAATCCTTTCCATGAAAAATACTCCTTCGGGAATTGTTCTGTTTTGTGACAAGAACCAGAAGGGAAAGCAGCTGAAAAAGGTTCAGGTAACGGCACCAAGGAACAATGGATTTTTTGTGATAGCCATGCAGGACTGACAACGAAAGAAAGAGAAAGGCTGATTTTCCTCGCATTGGATTTTCCAGAAAACCGGGTGTCCCGCTGTCCCACTACCCGAAATTTGCATTACCGGGAACTAGAACACGACGGGACTCCCCAACGAGATGGAAAATGAATCCGTCTCGTCCCTGAAAATGTTTTGCCTGCTGGGTGTGGTTCATCCTGACTGATTGTTTGCTTACTTGTTTTCTTACTTTACTTACTTTTGTGGATATTATATAACAACGAGGAGGTGAAATGGTTGATCAGCACAAATTTGGTAATGACATCTTAAAATGGATTGAAAAGACTGACAAGATAAATAGGTTGCAAACTGAAGAACAATTCGCGTCATACTGAACGAAAATTTGCACACGTTTTAAAACATTAAGACCTTGAAATATTTAAGACAACACATTATTTTTCTTCAGCTGAAAAGTATGACGTTATAAATTTTTTTACTTTACAAGTGTGTTATTCATCGGCGGAGGTACGGACAACGGGACAGTATTCTCATAAAGTAGTCTTAATCATGTTCCATATTATGTAACAACCAAAAGCTTTATTCTAATAGAGAACCCACGTGAAGAGACTTTTAGTCATGTTCCTGGGCCTTTTCTGTTTCAAACCAGCGTATTTATTTTCACCATTAGAGAAAAAAGAAATTTGATCGTACATATAGTCCCATATTATGAGAGTGTAGTCCAGTCTCCTTTGTTCAGGACATTGTTACCCATAATTTGATTCCTGTCTGTCTTTTTCACTCACTCATCTCTCCATTCCAATCCCTAAGTTATGCCTTGGCCTGGCCTGGCTATTACCGTGCTGATAGTTTTCTCCTTCTTTGTTCACGTGGCAAACTGAGTGAGTGAGTGGTGGAAGGTAAAATAAAATGCCCGGGACAGGAAATTGCATTATCATACTTCTTTCCAATTTACCCGGACTTTCTCCATGCCATTACCCCTTTTATGGTAAGCAAACCACAGCTATGGTTGTGGTTTTGGTTGGTTATGCCATGCAGCAATTTCTCTTTTATCTATATTGAATGCATGGATTTGGCCAGTAAGCGGTTCAATACCACAACTCAATAAGGGAAAAATGGGGCTGATGGGCGTATGATGTGCCATTATGGAGACTTTTGAACAATGTGAACAACTGGGATTATAAATGGGCAATTCATTTATTTTTTGGGTGGTCTATTTCCTTATCGTTTTTGGTTTTACGTGTCCATAAATGTTTTGTTGGTGGGAAATCCATGCTCATGTTTTAGGTGGTGTTACATCCTTTCTGGCTGGGTGGCTTGTCTTTCGTAATGCAATATTTTTTAAAGTGGGTGAAGATTGAAATCGAATTGCTTTCTCTACCTGAAACATTGGATGACACAAACTAAAAGGTTGGCTTTGGTCTTTTGTATGTATAATATATTTAAAAGCGTGTTTTTTTGGGGTACGGAATGTAATTTTGAGAGATCCATTTAGACATAATGAAATGAAATCCAAAAAATATTAACTTAGATTGTAGCTAAATCAACAAAAACTGCGGGGTTTATTGCTTTTGGAAGTTATAAAATAAAATAAAGCTAAATTAAATTAAACTAAATAAAATAAAATAGTAATAAAATAATAAAATTTATAACTTAAAATAGAATATTTAACTAAACCTATAAGAAACTCTAAACTATGACTTTTAAACTTTAAACAATACCAACACATAACAAAAAAATGATTGTTTAACGTAAACAAAACCTCCAACATCAACTCAACATTATCAGATACACAAAGAAATCATTAAATTCCAATAAAATTGTACCAAATTAAATTAAACAACACAGCACAAACAATAGGATAAAATATCAAAAGTGAAATTGACATGGTTATGAAAACGAAAAATAAAGGGCAGAGATAAAAATGGAATATAATCCTTCCCAGTGTCATCCAGGGATTTCAAAAGAGAAAACAAATATCTCCATCGTGTACCTTCTACCACAACCACTTTCCCTTAATGAGAATGGTGTGGCTGATTTACGTCATCCGAAGGCTAAAAATAAAAAAAGGATAAAACTTTCAACCTGCAGAACCCCCGTGTCCCTCTGCTCCACTAAACTAAGGCACATAAGTGATAAATGGACATGACTGAGGTAAAGTAATCTCGCAAAATTTCAAAGTTCTATAAATAGTAAAATAATGAAACTATGAAATTTGACACAATCTCACGGCCGTAAGCAAGGATTTACTAAAAGGGAAATGATTTATATCAATGCACTACTGTATTCTGGGTTGAAGCAATTCTAAAGATTATTCTCAATGTAGTTTTCCTCAAGAAGCTTCTGTCCTACCTGCTCAATCACTTCCATCTCATCGTATTATCAATCGACGGAATCCAACAATGAAAAAGTGGAGCAAGCGTGATTAAAAAGAAAAAACTTAGTGAATTGATTTTTGATTAATCTCGTTCCAGAGGAATATTCGCCTAGAGTTCTCTACTCCATATGAAGGTTTAGATAAAACAAAGGTTTAATAATCCGAAGAAATGAGAAATACGGACTACGTCAAGAATAATATTGTTCTAAATAATCAAATATTTTGCCAAGGATTCTACCCAGTTACCCGAGTAAATGCGTATTATACCCAGCAACAAAACTTTGATAAGATATCTCAAACACTACATTGCTTGTATGGATTCATAATGGATACAATAGACAGATAGGCATCATGACGGGGTTGGACGGAAATTGAATCCATTTCCGTTTTTGTCACTGTTCACGATTTTCCAGCCCATGCCACCTTCACCCACCCACCACCATTTTACTAAATACTAAGCGTCAAGGTAAAGAGATAAGTTTATAGTTGGTTGACTGAATGGAAAGATAAGTTGGGTTCTGTCTTCCTGACTAAACTCCTTTGTTAACTTCTCACTAACACATCCTTAGGACCTACTTATTTCAAGGGCTTACGTCACATTTAAGTTACTTTACTGAGAATGACAATTATGATGGAAAACAAAACCCTTCCTGAGAGTGCTTCCTTCTTATCGCGAAGAAAATCCAATTACAGATAAATCACGAGAAAAGTTACTTCAAGGAGAAGGAATGATTTTCAGACTTTCTCTCTGCCAAGGTTTAACGCTTACTGGAAGGAAAGATGAATCAATACCAATTAAAAAAGTTAAAATGTGAAATTGATTTCTTCTTCTCTTCAAACATTTCTATCTGAACATATTTGAATGGAAACAGGCAACAATATCAGTTTGCATGCAACGTTTTGCTCAGTGTTTTACTAAAAACTCCAACCTCCCTTCCCTGACAAATGTGCTGCTTTCTGTGTGAAAAATTGTTTTAAATTTAAAATAAACAACCCCATATCTCACGCTCTTGATGTGTTCGTGTATGTTTTCATAACTTCGTCTTCAGGCCTTATTTTGTCTTCGTGGAAATTCACACGTGGAGAAAAATTTGAAAACTGTCACTTTGCCTTTGTTTTATGTACCTAAAAACTCGAGTAAACCAAGTACCGTAAGAAAACTTGCCCTGTTTTGATAGAGTTTGTAATAAAACAACAATGGGAAGTAAGATTGATGGGTGTGTAAGCTTCGTAGTTTCTTTTCCAAGGCATAACTTAACTTCACATACATAAGTCGAACAAGTTGACAAAAGTATTCCTTCTAGGAACCAAGTTCTAAGGTGTAAAATTTAATGTTCAAAATTTCATACCTCCGTTTGGACGTTGGGAGATGGAAGGTTGATATAAGGACCTGATCCGCTGCGCGTTGATCCATCTCGGCTGCGAACCAGTCCTTTTCATTTACATAAACAAGTAAGATAAACACATCGTCAAACAATGAGCCACAAAAACACAATTAATGCATTTTCACAACGTCAACCACAGTCACAAACCATCCAATCAAGAACATAAACCTTCAAAAGTACGGATTATTTTTAACTCGCATTCCAAATTTCTCTCATAATTTCTGAAACTTTAGTTTCTTAGTTGTGAATATGTACTCAAAACAGTGGAATTAGTGGTTAAGGAGCTTTCTCTCTTGTATTGCAACATTATAAACTCTCATACTTAAAAACCGGAGAAAGTTCTAGAAAGTCAATGAGACCACAGCCAGTGTTCTCTTCTTGTATGAGCCCAACCCATCTTTTGACATTGAGGAAGTGCACCAACAACAGACCACCACTTTACTCAGACACTTTCTCCGCCTAACCCTACCCTCTGCCAAGAAACAATTTTAAGAGTGAGGCAAGGACTTAATTTTCTTTGTCCCATCCATTTGTTCGGCTATCACATCAAAAACCTGGAAAACCATTTCCTCCTCTTTCCAAGACTTGCTTATTCTGTATCTTCTACACGCCTGATGCCTTGCTCCTCATGTTATTAGCTTGTTTCTTATATTTGGCTGAACAGGTACTTTCTCTTTTCTGTTCCACCTTTTAATCCCTTCTTATAAATTTACTTTTCTCATTCCACTCACAAACCTTGCTGTTTGGAAAGTAGGAAGAAGTTGGGTTTGTGGTTTTGATTACGGCTGTGGTAGGTAATTAATGGATTGGGAGGAGATTGTTGGCTTGGCTTACCTCCACTGACAATTTGGAGACGAGACTCATCATGGATGGCGGTGGAGGCTTGTTCGCAGCAGAAATGGCAGGGAGGGTCGCTAAATAAATCACAATAATTTAGCATAACTTCATTTCGTTTAGAATAAAAGCTGATTATAGTAGTAAAATATGTTGAATACTACTTACGCGTCCGGATAGTCCAGCTCGGACACATGGGTCAAGGGCACATCTCCACAGCGAGCGGTCCGAATCTCACTCTCCCAGACTGCGAAATAAAAAATGTAAACGACATGAGATACTCAGATATGTAACCAATTCACACATGGGTTATTGAAACTACGTCAAATTTGCAGTTCAACTCCC
>JAAXNX010000687.1:0-24412 GCA_036491905.1 Folsomia manolachei | reverse complement strand
TGAACTTGACCTGAGATAGGGTCCCTAGAGTCTCTATACCAAGTTTCATGAAAATCCGTTGACGCGTTCTCGAGATATTGAGCAAGAGGACAGACGGACGGACGGACATATCGATCTTATAAAGGGGTTTCACCCCTTAATAATTTGTATCAGTTTTTCGCAGGCATATAAAAAGTTAAATTGCATGCATATTGCCATTCCAAATCAACGGTTGTGACTTTAAAAACAGTTCCAACATGTCTGAAATATTTTTAAAAGTGTTCATCTCATCATTGGCGATACTTGTCGTTTGCGCAGCTCAACAGTCAAAGTAAAGTATTCTGAACTGGAGGTTATTAATCTGATTATATAATGTTATTTTAAATATTAGTGGTCAAAAGCTGAACGACGTCGCCGATTCCAGCCCTTTGGGTTCCGAAAAGGGCGACAACGGTGTCAAGGCATGGGTAATTGAAATAAGTAATTGAAGCAGTACTTCGGTACTACATTACACGCCCGATTAATAAACATATGCGAATGTAAAGCTCGGATAATTTTTGAAGAATTAATGCATTTTTTGACCGTTAATGCAATTTTTTCAGTTATGCATGGCAATGCGGTGTAAGCCCTTATTGCTACCTTGCTGGTGCGAACGAGGAGAACCTTGCGGTGGCAATAAATACATGCAGCGAATGTGCTGTTAAAATTATGGAAACACGGTTCTCTGCCAAATAAGAGCAGAACTGGAAAAAAAACTAATGTGACAAACTTATTGACATAAAGCCTACAAATAAATGACATATGCTTTACTCCATATCTAAGGGTCCACGGTCTTTTTTTATAAGTATTCATACTTGATACTTGATGTTTATTACTGTGTCCAAAGTACATAAACAAAAGAGATTGCTGTTTTTCAGAACTAGACACAACGGGTTTAAATAATTTACTAATGAAGTAAAGATAAAAATAAAAGTAGGGAAAAATGAGAATAAAAAAATACATAAAAACAATATAAAGGGTTTAACTTTTAGTATGTTTGTGAGCGTCGATTTTACTAAGTGCTTTGGCCTCTTCACAAGACATTAATAACTCCCAATCTCTGGGCAAAGTGTTCCATAACAATGTTGTTCGATGATTAATACTATTTTCATATGCTGCTGTTCTGTGGGATTTTACAACCATTTTTGGCATAGGTAGATTTAGTGAGATGCTTCTGTCTGAGAAAGACAAATTGCCTTGTGCCTTTTTTTTAAAGGCGTTCTTTAGGATTACATAATCACGCCGCTCAGACACAGTCAGAAAGTTACATTCGTCCCATAAATTACTAACATTAATTAAATTTTTCAACGTTTTGTAAGACAATTATCTATTACTCTTTGATTTCGCCAGTTTAGGAAAATACAAACTTAAAAGAAATCTATCAAGTATTGATTGCCGACAAGTTAGCTTACTGCTACGTTGAATAGCCCAAATATCGAGGCAAAAATCGATCTTTGAATGCAAGTGTGCATTGACCATAGCGCACAATGCTTGCTTGTTAAGATTACGATTTATACCATGCAAAAATTTCACTTTTTGAACTACCCTGTGGCCAAACCGATTTTAATTTGGGTATTCATTTGGCTTAACTCCGGATTGTCTACACTTTGTGCATTTAAACATTGTCAAAGTGTCTTGCCACATAGTTCCAATTGTATGCAAAAAGGCGAAATTGGTCTCACTATTTTTAATCTGTTGAACTGCATTTCGATTACTTCTGTAGCTTCCTCATTGTTATTTAGGCAGGTTTTTGATGTGGTCTAAATCCTCGATGGTGAACTTAGTGTCGGTTGATTTTAGAATTAAAAGACATTTGAGTGATCTTTTCCTTGGATTAGTTGATATTCTCTGAAGACACAGTTCCTCTCTTTATTTAACTTTTCGGCTGTTCTTCCGATGGCGTCGATAAAAATGATTTTTACAGCTGATAACGTTTCGGTTCCACTGATGGCTTTGAAACCAAAAGGTCCGAAGTCGAGAAACTTTTCCAAGGAAATGTAGTCAAACCAGGATGAGAATGAAGTTGTTGAGTTATCAGCAATGCTACTTGAAGTTGAGGCTGTCTCTTGGAGCTCCATCCTTGTTGTAAATCGTTTGAAGAGGTCATAATTTGACTTTGAATCATAATTATGTAAGTTTAATCACTTAATTGTAGACTTTACCTTTTTTGCGTGAAGCGCGTTGAACTGAGGGACACCTTCAAATGCCACTTCCAAGTTAATTGGTGTCTGATATGTTGTGCGGGCTATTCAATAAGTTATTTATTATGAAGTTAATTTTGATATTCTAAAACCATTGAATTAGCAACCTAGCGGTGAATGACTTGAATGTTGGAAAATGGTTCAACGGCAAATTCTTTCGCAAGTTGTGATAAAAGTTTTGACAAGATAAGTTTGCAATTTGGTAAGTCGATTACTAAAAGTATGTGTTATTCGCAATAATTACTTGGTTTGTACCTGATTACAGATAGTTGTAATCTTAAAATACTGAGTGTAAAAATCTCCGTTAATTGCATATATTATTCGTAAGCTCTTCTACGTATCGCTCATTTTTTTTGTTCGTTGGCTACTGATAAGTTAAGTGATTCGAGAATAAAGTTGTAATGACAATTATTTGTCACAATCAAACAAATGAATAACCCTAAAAACAAGTATAATTTTGGACTGGATGAGTTATAACTGCTGGATTCAATTCCAGTATTTCAATCCACCAAAGTACCATGCAAGGATATTATTGATTTGAGTTGATGTCAGTTTTTTCATATTGCCTAAATGCAGTATTTTCCTCATCGAAATTTTGTGTATTTTAAAACATTTAGTTCTGTTTTAATGTTTTCAAAGGCTTTTAAAATTGAAATCCAACAATTTTAAGTACGACAATAAAAGTTAAAGCATATGAATTGTTGATCTATGATTCAATTCCACCCAACTTCACTGTTACTTACAGAATAATTTTACCCTACACACATTATCGATTGGAATGGACATGAGTGCAGTTATCGTGTAATACACCGTTTCATAGAAATACCTTGGTTTGACCCCTTTCCTTAAGGCAAACAATCTAAAACTGGGTATTCCCGCGTAAAAACGAAGATACTTTGTCGCTTCTAACTGTCTTGAGAGAAGTTTGATATTTGCGCTGTGATGTGAGAAATATTTCCATTGTCCAAGAATTTCCTTATCATTTTCATACACATCAATCAGCATTGGCAACATGATCGATAAAAAGGAAGGGACTAACAAAGCTACAGATGGAAAGTACAAATACATTGGCATCGGAATTATGTGGTACAATTTTAAACTAATGAAATTCGTAAGGACCGCCATTACTACGAGGAATCCCAATATAATTAAAATTACTAGACTTATCATGTCATCTCCCATGATAAGAATTATTTCCAGACTTTTATGCCTGTTTAGAATTTTGTCCTTTATCAATAAATACTTTATAATCGCAGGCCTGTTCCCAATAAAGGCAATGCAGTCCAGTAATACATGAGCGAATATGGTGGAGACAACAATTGATTTGCAGATGAGGTGACAACCAAGCATGAACGGAACCAGTTGAAGTAGTCGGCCACAATAGAAGCAGAATTGGAAAGCAAGCTGGTTTCTGAGATGGGATTGAACCCAGTACTTTACAGCCATCATTACCGGATCCAGGTCAAAGTAGAGACCAAACACGAGAAGGAAATAAGGATAGATGGCAAACAGGGAGACGCAGTAGTTCAAGAAATGGCCGATAAAATCCAGCTCATCATTCCGCTTTTGTTTGGAGCGACCTATTATCAAATTTCAATGCCTGCAATCATTAAAAGCTAAACGTCATAAAATTTAAATTAACAGTTTTCTCACCCATGCCACCAGATTTGTGAATGGAAAACAAAAAGTTGGCAGCTGCTGTGAAGTCGGCTCCATAAACTATAGCAACAGTTTCTCCAGAAACGGTAGTGACCAAAACTGCGAGAACGACCGCATTTACGACATACTCCATAAATGGGAGTTTATTGGAACCTGCGAGTGGAGCAAGTATAAATAGAAATGGGATTAATGTCAGGGGTAAGCTTATCAAGTAGAGACCAATTGCCCATGGAAGGAGTTTCCTAGAGTTGGAGGTATGAACTAGGATTCCTTTGTTAGGATTCCACCCTATTGGAGAAAGCCAGAGATGGTTCCAAGTGGCTGAAAATTTGTCCAGAGAACTCCACATTAATGGAGTTACACCCATTTTGATTTTTAGAAATACTTCGAAGTGCGGATTTTAGTTTGGGATAAAAGTGGCCAAGATATTTAGATGAAGCATAATTGTTTCGCAATGGAGAAATACGCCAAGCAGTGCCTTTCAAAGACTGCCGGATGGGATGAGAAGGTCTGCATGAATATTTGATGAAACAGACAAACCTTGGAAAGATTTGCGTTGTTTAGTACGAACCACTAAATAGCTTTTTTTATAAGAATATCAGATTAAAGATATTTAAAGTAGTTTCAGCATAAATCGATATTGTTTTGTGCTTTGTGTTGCAATGGTTGGATTTTACGCAACGGTAGAGCTCCGTTTAGTTTTAATGACCCAGCTTGGGTTTCAAGTTGCAAATTCTCTATGAATTTACTCGGCAGTCAATTTTTTACCTTAGCTCCTTAAAATTACAAGTGATGGGCGTAACCTGGATCACGAAGCAAAGTAGATCAGCGAATAATTTAATTTGCATAAAAAAGTGTAGATAAATTTAGTAGTTTGGTTGAGACAAAAGTTATGCGTTCCTGAGTAAGGTGCAACCCCTGGAATTTCTTACAGGTTTGATATTTCATAATAATTAATGTTCATCTTAAATATCGGATAAAGAATGTATTTTGACTTTTATATTTATTACGAACTCTTGCTTAAGGTGTTAGGAATATCCACGCCAACAAATACGCTGAAAAAAAATCCAGTTTGAGTCCGTGCCTTGGATTATCTGCCCCTGAATTGAATGGTTTGGTTTCCCTTGAGTATGTAATCTACTAGAAAAAGTTACCTTCGACACAGTAAGGAAGGCAAAGACCGCGAGTATTTTACTGAGAGAATTATAATTTATTAATCTCTTTGTAATAAGTCACAGTCGACTAAATCCAAACGTTTTGACCAAATTCTATGCTTCAAGTCCAATACCTGTTGATATACCAAAACGGGAATAATTCCTAATTTTCTTGCAACAATTCATTAATATTAGTTGACTAAACTACTGACCAGGCACCACTCCCACATCATGATACAGGACAAATTCTCCTTTTAGCGTGAGTCCAGTCGGGATTCCTAGACTCATTCTGCCTTTTGAACACTGAAATTTACAACTAATTTCATAACTGGTTGCTGAATACGGGTCAATTTCAGTAATTGGTTGAACCCCA
Organism: Folsomia manolachei; assembly: GCA_036491905.1. NCBI lineage: Eukaryota > Metazoa > Arthropoda > Collembola > Entomobryomorpha > Isotomidae > Folsomia > Folsomia manolachei. The sequence goes on along the minus strand of JAAXNX010000687.1, from coordinate 19,007 downwards.
TGTGCTTCATATGTTGTTCCGGCCATGGAGCATTTTATAACGAAAGTAAAACTGAACCACAATTTGGACTCGAAAGAAGACGGCCGTTGTAGCAAAGTAAGTAAGACAACTTCATCCTCTGATTGATATTGAAGTCGCCAGCAAAGATTGTGCCCCGTCGAGTCTTGAATTGACAGTGTTGTCTCGGGATGACATCGCCCATCCAGTCCGGACACTACGGTGTAATCTCCAATGTTCCAAACTATTTTTGCAACGGCAGACTTTCGACTTTCAAAATTTGCCTCAGTTTTGGAAGACAACATTTTGAGTCGAGTTTAACTTTTGGAATGAATCCGTTATCTAGTTGTAAAAAGATAACTTCACCTAATTGAATTCCAGAGATAATAATGATGTTAAAATTAAGCATTATATGTAATGCTTGTCATGGAACGGTATCAGCAAAAACTGATATCAGCACAGTATCCACGTCAATTTTTTATTTAATTGAAGCATCTGCTGGGTTGGTTGGTGGAACTGGACTCTATTTCCTGATTTATTGTTCCACTCGATTTTCATCTGCCTCCGAAAGTTTGCATAATTTTTTTCTAAACAAAACGAGACTTTGTTGGAGAAGGTGAAAATTAAAAGAATTGTCGATCACTGCAAATATTCCTTCTTTTGTTGCGTTTTGATTAAAATTCTGGAAAGGTTATTGACAATCTCGGAAGCGGAGTTGGATGAAAAATGAATTCTTTTTCGGAGGCATTCATACATTAAATTTTTCTCGCTGCTTAGATTTGCAACTCTCAAAATGTCTGGAATAACTGTATTTAACAGAATAGAAACATGCTTGGTATTGGCAAATTGAGTTGTTATTGTTAAAATAGGAAATCGTCCCTTCCTCTGACAAAGTTCATTGAGACTTTTCTCCAGATCGAGTAAAAAGTGTCGCGATTACTTGATTTGAGAATAAATTTATAAGTTGATTGGTACATGTTACAGTGACTGTTGAAGAAAAGTCCTGAATCAATGAGAACTGTTGGGTTGTGAAAATCACAGAGGCAGGAGAAATGTAATCAAATTTGGAGATTCCCAATATGTCCCGGGCCCTTGGAGAATTTTACGTGTTATCCAAGTTTTTGAATAATAAGTTTCAGTTTATGTTTCCAATAGAATTTAAGTCTGCGAGCAGAATGTGACATGGTTACCGCGTGAAGTGGACTTCATTGCTGTGTGGTTTCATAGTTTGTGTTAAATTGTAAATGTGTTTTGCAGCTGAAAAGTATCGATGCTTTTAGATAAGGAGGTTTCCAAGTTTTCCAAAATTAATGGATTGGTCTGACTCAATATCAAATTTTCCGAGAAAGATAAAAATGAGTTATGAAAATCTGAAGAAGGATTTCAAAATATTTTGAAACGTGCAAAAACTAAAAACCTTAGTTAGAAGTAATATATTCTGTGGAATCATTTTTTGTTACGAATAGAATTTATGTGTAATATACACACGAATTATTTTGCATTAAATTTTAGTTGAGAAGAAACTGGCTGTTCATAATTACGTTTAAAAGAAGCGTCAGCATGCCAGAAATGTTAAATTAGCACTTTTATGTTTCTAAAATCTTACCGTGCTCCAACCATAAAAATAATCGGTTGTTAAATTAATCCTAAACCTGGCAAAAACGAGAAATCCTTAAAGAGCTGACGCACCGATTGACACTATTTGTAAAGTTGTCGCCCTTGATCAAAGTGGTTTTAAATTTTACTTCATCTGACCCATGTTGCTATTGTAAAATTTGTAAATTTTTAAATTAATTGGTCTGAAAAATAACAGAATTAATGTTTACTATGAAGTTAAAACATTTGGGTGATACTACCAAAACTGTTGCAAAATAATGTCCCAATCACGTTTTCATGCCTAAATTATCGTATTTATTTTGAATTATCGTAGTAATACTTGTTTTTTCATATTAGAAACGTTTCCAATTTAAAATAAACGAATTTACCCATACATCTAAAGTAAAGTCACTTGAGTTTTAGAATATTTGACGTGGTATTCGAATGAAATGTATTTAATCGTAGAAAGTCAAAGCATTATCACAAAACCATTTTATTTTATCATCATTCTGCGGATGAAAAAAAACTTGGAGCCATTACAGTCATAAAAGTGAAACTGGAGCTGTCTGGACGACCAAAACACAAGTTATCAAAAAAAAGTAGCATGAGCACCCACTACTTAACCATGTATTGACTTCCTAACTCTCATTGTATGCTATCATCCTGTATATTATGTATTAATGCATCAAACGTTTCTTGCTTTAAACAAATCCAGAGGCTCGTGTTCAGGCCTGCTGAACCTCTCAGCTCCATTCTTATACAGCATGGAAAAAGGTTAGGCTGATTTGGTGGGCAGCATGCAGAGAATTAGTGTCATTTCCGTGGGTTGAATCGAATCTTAGGTAAGTATTGAAAATGAATTTGAAGTTGATCCGACAACTTTTTTCCGCCCCTTTGGGCCGCTGAAAAGCCAGCCAGATAAGCCCCAAATACTTCAAAATTGATTTTAATAATTTTGTCATACACTAGATAAGCATTGGCAATCAATTTGAAGTTTGACATCCCGACGTCGATGTGCATGCGCCCACGGTAATGACACTCCCCAGCAAATCAGTTCCTCCGTTTCCCATGCTGTATAAGAATGGATCTGAGAGACTGACTGATTTCAGTTTGGCAGGCCTGCTCGTGTTTGCCTTGTATAATTTTATTTTTTACTCGTAGGCAACTTCAGTCTCATTCTGTCTGTGGAAAGTTTGTTGTTTGTTCTGCAATTTGGCTTATAGCGGATGAAATATTCATTTTTCTTCAGTTTATGTGACAATCATTCAACGATTCACAAGGGTAATAAAGTTTCGAATTAATTTTTGAATTCCCTATAAATACAAGTAAACTTTCAAGTTTTTCAAGTCCTTTCAAGTTGATTTAGAACGAATTTTTTTTATTTTTTTACCAAATTTTGTTTATTGTTAAATTTGCTACTGCATGCATAAACAAAACGAAGCTAGTTAAAATGTAACCAATTATAAAATTCATAACAATTTAGGGAAACCTTGGTCGCTCCGGTTAATTTTAAATTTGCTCACAGCACTACAAGGAAAGCTTACTCACTTTATTTAATCCACAGTTCGTGCATTCAAGACAAAATAATCCAAATCATGGCCAAAACCACTAATAGCCAAATGATGAACCATCAATTGCTTGAATTTACAAACTCCATAATCCCAAGTCAACACTTGGTTGATGACGGTGTCCAACTTTGTGAAAAGGTAAATTTCACCAAAAACTAAAAGTTAAGTTGATCGATAAAAATAAATTATGAATGTTTTAAACATAGATCAAGATAGCATTACAAGCTGGAAGCAAATTCGCAATTGATCGCACACTATACGCTGGCAGCATTGGAAAATCAACGGAAATATTGGCACCCAACGGCGAAATGTCTGATTACGACCTCGTATTCTTTGTAAACAAAACAAAACCTCCTTACAAAGAAGTGATAGAAGAATGAACCAAGATACTTGAGAACAACGAAAAACTGGATGTGAACAAGGCTAGCATCAGAGTCTGTGAGATTTCTCTGACATTTAAAATAGCAAAAAATGGAAAAATTTTCAACGTTGATCTGCTTCCGGCTACAAATTTTGTAAAAAATAAGAAACCTGGGGTTGGTGGACGGGAGTTGGCAGGAATGCAAAAAGGAGCCGTCTACAACGTTTTGAACGAGAATAATTTTCGACAACTCGGTCCTACTTTGTCGGAGTCTTACATGTATTTCATGAAAGCGCAGAGTGAATTTGCTCATCAGGTTTGCAAAAAGATAATATTAACTAGAAATAAGGATACCCAGCAATAATCCAACCCTCACTTTTTCATTGCAGGTTGTTCGCCTTGGAAAATTCTGGTTTAAATCTTTCAAAAATGAAGGGCAAGAAATTGCTGGTTTAAAACTAATGTTGGAGTTTATCGCTTTTGCGGCAGCAATGGAAATTCAATCTCAACAAATTGAGGGTGAATTACTACTTCGTGCTTTTGAATTGTTTTTAAACAATGTCCAGATTATCGACAAGCAGCAGTTGGCGTTTAAAAAGATCCATACTAAGAAAAAGAAAAGTTGGCGTATTGCAGCAAAAGTATAATTTTGATGATTGTCAAGCTGTTTTATATGTTTTTATTTGATTTTTATTGCGGATTCATTGTGTTACTTACAGTGCCAAATCAGTACTACATTATTGTGCCCGATAACAAATGGGACAACTTGATCAAAAATCTTGAAAATCGAGAGAAAGAAACCAAGTGTCTCAAAACCTCTGCAAAATCCACGTGCGACAAGATCTCAAACGGGATTAAGCAACAAGATTTCGATATTTAAAAATTATTGTCATAAACTACAACAACATAATATTTCGAGGATTTTTGGTTTTCATTTTTAAACTTGTGTAAACTGCTCTTTTTTAAGCATTAAGCAAACCTAACTACTTAACCCTCAACCATGTGTTAGAAATTATGAAAACTTTGTTGTTCTCAAAGTTGAATAATAAATTTATTTTACTTATGCCTGTGAAAAATAAGTTCAAAATACTTAACTGCATATCTAAAAAAACAACAATAATTGTGCATCATTATAAATTATTAATAATGATGTAAAAATTAAACAACTAGCATTTTTCCTCCAATGCCAATACTAAAATACGACTTCCGGCCATCAATGTTTTTTGAAAATAAACTAATGAAAATATACAAAATCTTCAAAATCTTGTTGATATTGTCAGATTTTACTCGTATTTGAATCAACTATCACACCTTTTTCATTTTCACACATAGAACTTACAAATGTTAATTATTAACAAACTACACCAAATACAAAAGCCTGTGAATCAGCATAAGCTATACAGAAGTTCCCAAGCCGCAATATGTATACAGTTACATAAATGAAATGTCGGAAAACAAAAACATGAATAATTCGATGTAAAAGCGATTTATTCGGTTTGATCATTTTTGACAAGAGTATGGGCGTGGTTACCATCATTAAACTGATTTTCATTCTCCGTGACAAAGAATCTAATGCATCAGTAAAGAACGTGACAAATTACAATCAAGTGTGAATTACTTTAAAATATCTGCATGAACCAGTTGAGTTCCTTAACGACTTTGGTTAGTGAGGACTGGAAATATCCAACAATACTTTTATACGATTATTTTTAATTTACACGTTTTATAAGATTGGGAACTTTCTTACTATTTTAAAACCTTTGTAAACTTTTACAAAGTTAAATAGTTGCTTGAATTTTTACATCATACGCAGTGCATGAAAGCACCATTAACACCTGTTGCAAATCAACAATCCCATAAACCAAAAAAATGAAATCTTTTCAGTAGTGGTGACCACAACCGGTTTTGAGTGATTCCTTTAAACTCACACGATCGACTTCAAATTTTGCACACATGTAATACATGCCAATTTAATCGTAAATTCCGAATTTGACAAAAATCAGACCAAAATTGAAATTATTTTAATGATAGCAACTGCCAGTGATTTTGGACGGCTTTGCCAAAGTCGTCCAATTGACTCCAAAATATGCATTAGTCGTGAAAAAGTGCCAAACTTGGTTATCGGGCAACTCATTTTCGTTATCTCATAAGTAACCGAGGTTAGGCAGGGGGAGGTGGGCGGTAGTGCAATAACTGTTACCAAATAACCTGGCTCGGGCTACATCAATTCTGCACTGGCGGTTTTATTGACAAAATTGCAGTATAAGTTTGTTGTAATATTCACTGATTCCATTGAGAAGTACTTGGTTTTCACTACAAACAAGTGTGCAAAATTTACACCTTCCTTCATTCACATGATTTATCAAACATTCGGATCAGGTTAAGGAAATGTTGTCGTCTTTTAGTATGAAGAAATTACAAAAAAATAGAGTTGGAAGTCTATCCATTATTGTGAACGAATATTTCAATAACCCGACATACATTCCCTACTCAGATAGATTTTATTGTAAACGCTAAATGGGATTGTGATTGCAAATTGTGCGATTGTAAACGGTTGAATTGCTTGTAACTATCAAATTCAGTCCGAGTAATGCAATTGAGCACAAAAATTGAATAAACCGAGTCTTTACTGAGATGTGCCAGTTGTTAATCCTACTTAATAAAGCGAAATGTCCCTGGCTGGGTCCGTGATTGAATGGAGCGTAGCGAGGGAGAGAGCTCAGTTCAGCTGCTCACTCCGCTGCGCTACTGGAGAGTTAGAGGATAGATGCTACGGCACTAGCTCTACCACAAACCAGTAGCTACTCAGTTTCATTTCCACCACAAACGCCACCGCACGACAGAAAAAGACAACCACTCAAATTTGATTCCAGTCCGTCTGCCTTTATTTATATTCGTCACCTGTTTAACATTCTCGCTTTTTATAAAATAAGGCCATTGCTGGATTAATGTTTTACGTCCACAATATTGAAATTACAACAAACACAGGCATATCTCAGTTATTTCATTTATTTTTCTTCAATATTAATTTAAATCAAATGAATTCAAACAATGAAAATGTTCATTCCCTTCTCATGCACCCTCATTATCAAGGTCATCGGAGGGTGCGTTCTCCTCAGGGACCTTTGATCCAAGGCCATCGATGGGCACTCCGCCAGCTGCCTCTGTTTCTGGAGGAAATAATAATTTTGTCGTTAAATAAAAGGGTTTTGATTATTTATTTATGATTCTTACCATATGCCCGGCGACTCAAAACGGCATCAAATCCATCCTCAAAAGGGGCCTTTGCGGCGCGAGCTTGCTGGAGTTGTTTTTCCTGCTCCCCAACTATAAGGTCGAGCTCGAGCTTCTCCGCCTCCAACCGGGCGATTTTGGCGTCCTTCCTCATTTGCCTTCTTTAATTCAGCTTGACGCTTAGCCATGGTCTGCCTACGCACGACCTCCTGCGTGTCCTTGGCCACCTGATTTAAATGGCGACACGACTGGCAGTAAAGGTGATCACCTAAAACAAAAGTCTAACTATTTATACCCTGCTTAAGGCCTTTCCAAGGATATTGTGGCATTTAATTTGAATACAACTTACAATGCAAGAACGACTTGCAGTTTCGACACCGACCCCACCCTGCTGCGTCAAATTCTCCCTCACAGGGCCCAAAAACGAGAGGGATTTTGGCCTTGCAGCTGTCGATGGGACAATTCCCTGTAAATTAACCATGATCCAATTAATACATGATTTATTACTGAACAAATAACCAAGTTAATTTACCCCTCATGGCTGTCGCCAGGCCCTTCATTGTATTTCCACATGATGAACAAAATCGATCCGTTCCTGCAGCCCGAAGTTGACCGTTGAATTGGTTGAATCCTCCATAACCGCGACCTCTTCCTCCTCCGAAGGCCATCCTTAAAATAAAATTAAAAAAAACATTTATAATTACAAACCCTGCAAATAAGGCCTTATCAGGGAGTAATAGTTTAACCAATAATTTTTATTCGAGGTAATACTTACTTGACTATAGAACAATTGGTGGAAGGCCACGTGGGTGATGTGGGATGGGCCAAGTGAAGGATTATAATTACAAACCCTGCAAATACGGCCTTATATTAGGGATCAATTTTTTACTAATAATTGTTAATTGAGTTAATACTTACGTGATGATTTTAAATTCCTTGCAATATGCCTTGAACAAATTACTTGCTGTTGAGAGAGAAATCTTGCTTTTTCTTCCAACACGAGCTGGACTGGAGCAGTTGCCGGAAGGCCACGAGGTGGGTTTGAGAAAGCAAAGACAGGGATTATGCGCCCTCTACTTTACTCAATTGCAACTAAATCAAACCAAGAGCCAAAATTTAAAAAATAAATCTTTATCGGATCTGAGAAACCAGGCCGATTGCAGGTGTTCTTTTCCATTTTTGAAAAAAAAAACTACCGTCAACCACTACCATTTCCATTCAATCCCACCGTCCCCCACTAACAATCTTCCTCATACCTTCCTTATTCCTCCCAACAATACAGCCGCACCCACTCACTGGCCCTACTACCAATTCCTATTCCAACTCCTCCAAATAAGTCCCCGATTCCAAGGTATATGCCAAGAGTAAAGTCTCACTAATCCTGCAAAGGCCATAAGGATGCCGACAGGTCAAAGTACCTCTACACAGGTCAAAGCACCTTTACTAAGGCCAAAGTGCCGATTAATAGGTCAAAGCACCTTTGAAAAAGCCAAAGTGCTAAAAACTGGTCAAAGTACCTCCAAAATTGATTAAATACCTTACATTCAGCCATTGAATAATATAGGCCCTTGCGGGGATAAAGTAGTTCAATTATTGTCACACATAATATTCAGCAACAAGTTTGATTCTTATTGTTGCATTCCCATCAATAAAGGCCCTCGGAGGGATACAAAAGGATTGAATTATTGTTGTCACACAATTATCCGGAATAAATTGCATTGAAATTGTTTCATTTCCCATCTTAAGGCCTTCGCTGAGATATAGTAGCATTTACTTATTGTAACATCAAGTAACAATGCCTCCAAAACGTAATATGACGCCGGAAGAGGAAGTCGAGGCCAAGCGACGACGAGCTGAAGCAATGCGTTCTTATCGCGCAAATAAGTCGGACGAACAAAAGGCCCTGGAAAGAGACAGAAATGCAGAATCTAAAAGAAGACGAGTTGCAAATATGACTAAAGAAGAGCGAACCCTTCAATGAGAAAGAAATGCTGAATCTGAAAGAAATCGAGTTGCAAATATGAATGAAGAACAGAGAACACTTCAAAGAGAAAGAAATGCTGAATCTGAAAGAAATCGAATTGCAAATATGCCACTTCCACAAAGAGTGCAGCTAAGGGCAGTGGATGCACAAATAGCATCCACGTCACGCACTCGACATTTGGCTACCACAACATTATCGGCAGCCACTGAGTGCCTGGATGAAACCACCGCCGTGGTACACAATTGGGGTTCCCTAAGTGAGCGATGCCAATTTTGCAACGCCAAGCATTTTAAAGAAGAAAGACCCAGTGATGGGTTCTTCACTAATTGTTGTCAAAAAGGAAAAGTTATCCTTCCAGAAATTAGAGTTTCGCCTTATCTGGAAAACCTTATGAGGAATCCCAACAATGATAACGAGCATTCCAAAAACTTTATGGAAAATATTCGTCCAATCAACAGTTCGTTGGCATTTGCCTCAATGGGAGCGTGACCCTTATGCATTCCGCATTCATGGCCAGATTTATCACCGCGCTGGTGCACTTCATCCCACAAACGGAAGCAGAAGGCAATATGCCCAATTGTACATTCTGGATGCTGCCGAAGCCAGCGAACAAAGATTAAGTTATACTGAGAACTCCAGATGTAATCCTGATTTAATGAAAGAACTCAGTACTTACTTTGCTAATAATAACCCGTTTGCTGAAGCATGCAAAATGTTGTACGAAGTAGAACAAGAGAGCATTGCTGATGCTGAATTAGTAGGGCAAGAACCTACCACTGTTTCAATGGCTATTGTTCAAGATCGAAAATCTGATCAAAGGCGCTACAATGCGCCAAGAGCTAATGAAGTCGCAGTAATTTTTCAGAACGCAGATGGCGAACCTCCACTGGAGAGGGACTTAATAATTCACTGCAAACCAAGTCTAGACAATCCTGGCCAAAGAACTTGCCAGCGAATTAATATTCTGGATCCCAATTTAGAGCCAATGACTTATCCTTTATTATTTCCATTTGGGGACCAAAGTTGGGGAATTGATATTCCACTTCAACAGCGGCCAAGTGTCTTGAAAAATCAACCGACCGCCTGCCATCAACCGACCGCCTGCCCAAAATCCAAGGACTAGAGTAACCCAAATGCAATATTATTGCTACCGACTAGCCATTAGGGATGGTTTTAATCCTTTTTTAAGTGCAGGGAAACTTACACAGCAGTACATAGTCGATGCATATGTCAAGACCGAGTCCAATCGGTTGAATTATCTTAGAACCCATCAACCACTCTTAATGGCTGAAAGCTACCAAGATCTTGATCATATTGGCTCAGCCGCTGAAGAAGCAGGACTGATTCCAGGAAAACCGGTAATTCATCCTTTCAAGGGAGTCCGAGAAATATGAATCAAAATTACCTCGATGCGATGGCAATTGTAAGGGATTATGGAACCCCCGATCTTTTCATTACCATGACTTGCAACCCTAAATGGGAAGAAATAACAGAGAATTTGGAACCTGGACAAAGTCCTGAATTCCGTCCGGATTTAGTTGCAAGAGGTTTTCAATTAAAACTTAAGGCACTTTTACATGACCTCTGTAAAGACCACGTATTGGGGAAACCTTTAGCTAATGTTCATGTTATTGAATTTCAGAAACGAGGACTTCCACATGCTCACATTCTGTTAATATTGCAGAAAAAAGACAAGCCAACCGATTTTGAAAAAGTTAACGAATTGGTGTGCGCTCAAATCCCTGATATTGATATCAATCCCAGGTTGCATGCAATCGTAACAAAACACATGATTCATGGACCATGTGGTGAACATAACTTGAATTCTCCATGCATGGATGGCAGTAAATGCACTAAAAATTTTCCTAAACAGTTTCAAGTTGAAACTGTAATTGAATGGAAAGGTTATCCTGTTTACCGTAGACGAGACACAGGTATAAAATTAACCGTAAATAAAAGACCAATTGACAATAGATGGGTAGTTCCATACAACCCAACTTTGTCTTTTAAATATAATTGTCACATTAATGTCGAGGTCTGTACTTCAATTAAAAGCGTGAAATACATATTCAAGTATGTTCATAAAGGGCATGATGCTGCTAACGTCACTATCCGGGAGGAAACTGTAATACACCATGATGAAATAAAAACATACATGGACTCCAGATATGTAAGTGCACCAGAAAGTGTTTGGCGCTTATTTAGCTTTGATATGCACGCCCAGTCGCACAGTATTACCCGACTTGCAGTGCATTTGCCTGATCACCAGAATGTGTGTTTTAATCCACTTCAAATTGCCGAAGTTGTTAGGCGTAATGAAAAACGACACACAACATTAACAGCATGGTTCGAACTGAACAAAGAACTCCAAGAGGACGAGTATCAACTTTATGTTATTGACAAATCTCTTCGTATTTGGAAACCACGCCAAAAGGGCGCAGAAAAAATAACTTTTGGGAGGAGATTTCCGACAAACTCTACCTGTCCTTACACACTCGCCAAGAGCAGCCATTGTTGAAGCCAGCATAAAATTTAACAAACTGTGGCATAAGTTTAAAACACTTAAACTAAAAAATAATGTAAGATCTGACTATCCAGAGTTTAGCAAATGGCTAATTTCTCTTGGCAATGGTGACTTACCTACACCAGAAGGTTTACCAGAGGATACAATTGAGATCCCAAAAGATATGATTTGTTCCAACTCTATTGTTGAAGAAGTATTTGGTCAAAAATAACTGTTCAAGACGTGCCTAAATTTTCCAAAATGGCCACATTGTGTCCTACAAATGTGGACGTTGACAAAATCAATGAAGAAATTCTTAATATTCTCGAGCGTAATGCAGTCACTTATTTGAGTTCTGACTCGATTGAGGACGTAAGTGAGGATGATAGAACAAACTATCCCCAAGAGTTTTTACATGAACTCACTCCATCAGGGATGTCCCCTCATAAATTGAATTTGAAAAAAGGAGCAATAATAATGCTCCTTAGAAACCTAAACACAAAGTGTGGCCTTTGTAATGGCACACGACTTATAGTAAAAGATTTAAAACCCAATCTTATTATAGCTGAAGTTATTACAGGTTCGGCAGAGGGTAACTCGGTCTTTATTCCAAGAATTGACATGACACCCTCAGATACAGACTTGCCATTTAAATTAAAAAGGAGAAATTTCCCCGTTAAATTGGCATTTGCGATGACTATCAACAAATCGCAAGGACAAACTTTAGAAAAAGTGGGTGTCTCTCTGCCTGACCCCGTTTTCAGTCATGGACAACTTTACGTTGCAATTTCTCGAGCACGGAGAAAACAAGATGTAAAAATTAAAATAATCCCTGGTGAAGCTCAAGGACAACTTATAGAGGGATCGGATAAAATGTACACCAAAAATGTTGTATATAGAGAGATATTTCACAAGTAACTCAATACCTGTGAAATCATAATTAACCATTTATTGGTTAATTGAGCCTGCGGTGGCTCTGACAAATGTACCGCCAGTACCTTCGCAAGAAGGTCCGTGGGGCAACAAACGGAAAGGGGTCCACGTCCCTTGCCCTGGGTGGATATTACTTAAAATATGCGGAAAAGAGCAACGTCCGTTTATAATAAAAAATCAGGTAACAAACTTTCTAGTTATATTACATCAATTTTATTGTAAACAAGTAGATACTGGGTTAAAAATAGCTCCAATTGTAGTGCGTTTTTAATTATGCTCAAGCAGTTGTTGGCCAACTAATTTTCATAATATAAAATAAAAGTGTTTTCATGTCTTCATTTTGTCAATTTATGCCAATCTCATAGTCAAAAATATGAACGAAGTGTGCACATTCTCGAGCTTAAGAAGACCGTTAAATTGATTTGTTGCCTTCAGTGACCCAAACTCACCCCACGCGCATCATTGACATTTATTAACTTATCAATAATGATTTAAAAACGAAAAACTGGAAACATAACTAAACATTTAAATTGCCGATTGCTATGAAACATGAATTTTAAAACTATTTATGTTTTGAAAGCCCATTGTTGGTTGGCAGCCGTATCCGAGCACGTCGCAGTGTTTAAAGTATCGACAAGTGACAGAAGGATATTGGTCAGTTTGAGACATTTCCTATCCACAACACTTATCCATTGGTTGGTTAATGCAGTTGGCTACAAACAGGTTTAAATTCATTGATAATTTTCCTTAAAAACTTTGAAAGCAAGAAACACAAACGACATTCACTTACAGTTGTGCTCACTCCAATCCACAACTGTGACCGAGTTCCAGCAGTAACACAACTTTGAAGGAGAACAACTCCATTGCTATTTGTCAAACACTTTCCGTTCACATTTGAAATTATTTGATAAGCGGGATCATTGTCAGAGTCAGAATAACCCTGTGGTAATTCCAATTAGTTCTGGAAACTTACACAATAAAGGTCACAATTGTAAGAAATGTCACTAGCTTACGGTGTAGTTGCTTGTCCAAACTTGACTTGGAGCAATGGCCGATCCGCAATCTAAAATTGCCAGGTTCAGCAAAAGGTCAAGATCCAAAACGACGGCTAAACACTTGCCACCGGAAGCGCTGGCTAGGCCAAAGCTTTGCAATAATTCTCCTTCCTGTGAATAAGTCTTTCGTTTAACAATATTTGAACAATCAATCAATCATGTGTTCTAATTACTTCTTACCACTGGAGTTGAATTGAGTATGAATGATGCAAATAGTACAAAAACGAATATTAACGACTTGGATATCATTTTGATAAAAAAAATTGCAAGCAATAAAGAATGAAATAGAGTTGGATGGGGAGAGCAAGGAAGTTTATGAGCGACTGGTGGAAGAGAAAGATGAGACGGTTATTAATGTGTAAGGGCAAATCAATATGATTACTGAGCAAATCATCAACCAATGGTTCAGTTGCCAACTGCTCTCTAGCATGATGATCTAGCTAACATCCAACTCTGTAAAATCAGTAGGAATGCAAACATTTGAGTGTCTTACACTATTAAATGACACTTGTCATTTTTTATGATGGTATTGAACTTTCCATCATTATTTTGTCTTAAGTATAGTTCCCATATTAGTCGAAGAACTCATTTTTCGTAACTTATTCAAATCAACGAGGTATACGTTCTTTTGAATCATTCTAATTTTTTACGAAAATCCCGTAGCACTGCTTGTCTAATAAATAAAATCCAAGATTACAAAAAACGTTATTTTTGAAATGTCGATTCCGAAATGAGCACCAAATCAATACGAAGTTCGGAATAGAATGTTTCCAATTCATGCAAACTTAGTGAAATACGTGCTCATGCTTGCTTATAACTTATAGGTATGCTACTTATGCCCAAACTAAACATAAATCTCCACACAGTAACTGTATTGCTCGTACTAATATGAATTAATCACAAGTTTCAGAAGACGCAAAACGATGCACTACTTTAGTTCATGTTTGATTGTGTTTTTCAAAAAGTAGCACACTACTACTTAATACTTAATACTGTGTAGGTACAACGCTGTCTCACAGGTACTCCAATAATGGTAATTGTATGTTGTAAAATAATCTCCGTTCAGCTTTTTATTCTGATAAAGTATTCGTGTTTTTTTCTAACTTAACAGTAAGCAATTAATTTCTTCTAAAACATGATTTTCACTGTTGGCTAAGACTGTTATTTGCATATTTAATGCATGAAACATATATTGATCGTACGACACAAAAACAAAATGCTACTTTACTAAACAAAAGACTTTTGTCTTTAAACAGAGACAATCAACTGCATTACGCCACCACAATTTTTTAAATTCATAAAATGTTGCCAAAAACTATTCAACTAGTCAATATTTTTAGTTTGTGCACATTTCAAATATTTCGAAACCATTCTTCAGATCTACTCTCCCCATCTTCGTCACTCACAGACAATTTAATCCTGACTCAGAACAATCCATTAATACTGGAAAATTTGGAGGAGATAAGTTTAATACGAGTCGTAAAACATCGCTACTTTTTAGTAAACACAACTGCCTAAACATTCACTTTTTATGGATTTCAACCCAAATTTGCAATGACTACTGTAATATTTCAATTTTCCGTAATTACGCTCATTATTATTTGATGGCAAATTTCATATTTGAGTCACCGGTGTAGTTGCCTACCTCCCTACAAATACAACAGTATTCGGTTATTTTGAAATCATTAGTTATTCATTATTATAATTTATTTAGTATTTATTTCGTCGTATTAACATCAGCCGATTTAGTGTTACAAGTGAGCTGAGCTCAATTCGTATATACTGAATGAAGTGGAAATTAGGGGTATATCGTATATTTCTTGGGATACACATATAATGTTTGAAAACTCGTCACGAGAAGTGACTTTTATTTATTTATTTATTTCTTGAATAATAAAACGTGAAACGATGTTATTCTACTTGTCGTACTCAGCTATTCCGACTTGTCTCCGCTTGCTTTGGTAATTTCGAAACAAGTTGAACATGAGCTAATCTATTTCGGATGATTGTATTTTGATGTTTGAAGTTTGATGCTTGACACTTCGTGTGTATATTTGTTAGACTTTCGTCGAATGGAGACTTCTCTTTTTTGAAGTATTACTTTTAGAGGTTCTAATTTCGGAAGCTTTCAAATTATGTTTGACAACACTAAGTCAAATACAAAGGCTCCTAAAGTGAACATCGTCTAGCTTAAATTGGGGAAATTGGTCAAATTTTTTTGTATTTATTGCGTCCACAAAAAATGTTTTGCTACCTGTTACAAACTCCAAAATCATGAAAACGGTGTCTGAAGTAATTTCTCCGCGTTTGAAAGATGTCTTGAAGTACGGCGAATTTTTCCACGTTTGTATTTACAACTGGAATCCTTCTTCAAAACGAGTTGCACCGAAGAATGGAAAGACTCTGAATTTCGTACGAATCATTATGACCACCAGTGCTGTCTACTTTGTAACACAAGTAGCGTCCATTCTAATCAATCGTCATCTTGACTCCATTATGCAGCAATTTCAAGGAACTCTGTTTTCTTTCTTGTATCTGACTGCAGTCCTTGAAGCATGGGAATGGATCCCTAATCTAGAACATATTCAACTCCTCAATCTCCTCTGCCATGGAACGGGTCAAGAAGGTAAAACAATTTTACAATAAAACTTGACGGATTTCATTATTATTTTTAAAATTTTAGGTTCATGCCCGCATATCTTCTTGCGACACGCCGTCTTTCTCCGTATCCTAAATCTACTCTTTACTTTGATGCAGTACACATTCTCAGGTTTCCCATTTCTTTTTGCAATACTTGTGTTTGTATCTCCATGCCAACTCCCATTCTTGGGATCTCTACTGCTCACAACTTGTTCTGGCTGGTCTGTTCCTCTTCTGTTGGCTCGTTTGTTCCTGGCTACATTTGAATTTTTTGCGTTTTCGCAAATGCTACTACCTTCTATCTTATATGCTTTCTTTATGCTCCTGGCAGCTATAATCCTACTTTGGGACGAGGCTGAAAGAAAATTTGTTAACTGCGCGGAACTGAATTTGATAAAATATCGAAAGTTGCAAGTTTTAGAGAAATTGATAAACAGTTGCGTGCGAGGGCGAATCTTTCCTGTTCTAGCAGTGACAGCTCCTTATGTTCAGGTGATGTGTGTATTCGTTGCAGTCAAATTCCACTTTTCTTTGGAAACTTCTCATTTGGTTGCACTTTTGATGTTAGTGTTTTTAAGCGTTTTATTCAACGTGATTGTTTTCAGTGGAGCGGGTCACATTCACATTAAAAGTTGCAGGTGGCTAGTAGCTGCAAAAATTCAGTATAAATCTCACAAAATTCGAAGTCGGGTCATAAAATCAATGATACCGCTGAGGATATGGTTTTCCTCTAACTTTGTGAGTGACCTCACCGCACTTGTGGTTCAACATTTTTGCATTTGCCAAACTATGAATTTGCTTTTATTGTCATATTAATACAAGAAGTTTTGTATCACATATTTTTATTGTTTATTTGTTTATTTTTAGTAATTTGCGTGCCAAATTTGAAGTCAATCGGACCCGTTTGAAATTTTGACCTAACCTTCCAATGCACTTTTTAGCTGTATAATTGGACCGCCCCTGAAAACTGTGTATTTTCCAACCGATTTAGCCCATCTTCGAACTTAACTCCTAATTTGACTTGTTTTACGTGTGTGCAAAATTTGGAGTCGATAGGATAAGTAGAACGGCTGGAAATGATAAGGACAGACGGACGGACGGACGGACATAAGCACCTTCGCTTAAGGCTCGGGCTAAAAACTGATATAAAAACCAACTGTTTTCCTAGTGATGTCCATAACAATCCAATGCGAAGTTTAATCTTGTAATAAACTCACTCGTGTTAAACATAATAGCTTAATTGTAAGCAAACACTCTGGCTCGGGCTAAGGGCTTTACTCTTTGTTTTTGTACGTATTGTCCTAATTTTTGTGTCTTATCTTGTTCCGTCATTATGATTAAACCGTATCCAAACCTTTGTGACTTTCACACGATTATTTGTTACCTACTTTTGAGTACAGTCAAAACTTGAATAGCNGTCTTATCTTGTTCCGTCATTATGATTAAACCGTATCCAAACCTTTGTGACTTTCACACGATTATTTGTTACCTACTTTTGAGTTCAGTCAAAACTTGAATAGCATGTACGCATATGTGAAAGCGGCATTTTACTTTGACTGCAATCATGACGATTTAAAATCTTGTTATTTTTTTCATAACATTTTCACAGATAGTCGGCCCGATTGACGTATTTCTATAACAATTGCTTTTTACAGATAAATGTTATAATCGTAAACAAGTTATGATTTCATTCCGATGACAGAATCAGAGTGTGAATTGTACAATCAGAAATTTAAGTATTAATTTTGCTGAGTTTGTGAAAATGATAGTTTTTGTTATTGCAATTATTGGAGTTGTAATAATCGGATGTTGTGCAATGGTAGGGTTGTGTTGCTGTACATTTTGCACAATTAAAATATATCAAAAACGTTCC
The DNA here is from genome assembly GCA_036491905.1 of Folsomia manolachei. Classification (NCBI taxonomy): domain Eukaryota; kingdom Metazoa; phylum Arthropoda; class Collembola; order Entomobryomorpha; family Isotomidae; genus Folsomia; species Folsomia manolachei. Next base: position 1,263 of record JAAXNX010000687.1, on the reverse strand, counting down.
CGTCGACGAGGGCTTGATAAAGATACTGTAGACGATAATGAGGTAGAAATGTTTGAGGTAACTAATTTAATCTGGTTTTAATTGTTAGCTAATTTGGAAAAAGGTCTGAATTTCAGACTAACATTTTATTTGCAACTTTAGACCACAGCACATTCAGAAGGAGTGAAAACCGTTTCTCCGCTATCTAATACAATATGCAGGGGAAATTGATGTGTAAATAAACATTTGCAGACCATAACATCTTTAGAAACAACTGGAAATTTATAAAAAATACTATTTCTCGTCCTTATACTTCTACACAGTCAATATTTTATGACAGCGGCCGGAACATTTTAATTTAAAGAAATTTGTAAGAATTTGGAATACATATTTCAAATTACTACTCGTAAACACGCGAAGTAATTTGTTTACCAAACTAGGATAAAATTGACCACAATACAAATCGATTCAAAGGTGGTTGAAATTGGCTCAACCATGTTGAAACAAAATATTGGTAAAAATCAATTTGATGTGTTAGTTATTACGTTTAAATATAACCATGCTCCGTAATGAAATGCAAATTCTTGATAAAACCATACAGATTTACGTGTTTATTTATTTACCCAGTGCTAATCGAAACGCGAAAATAAGTAGATAAAAACGTTCACCTCAAATGTACCACGAATATTTTATTATTCGGCATTTGGCTTTGAGAACAATTTCATATTAATTTTCTTTCATTAATCACAACATTTTGGGAATCGAGTTGTCGACCTTACAATTTTATTATTCACATTTGACTGTAACAATTTAATATGTTGAAAGTAAATGTTTACAAAATATGCGATTATTTTTTATTACCATGATAAACATACTACAAGTACATATTATATGCTTAAATTTGTAATTCAATTTAAAATTTTATTTCTTAATCGGCACAAGTAGAAGGACATTTAGTGGATACAAAATAATGTTTAATTGCAAACACTCTGGCTCGGGCTTTATCAAGTCTGCACTGGAGGTTTTTTGAAATTGAGATATTATTTGTGGTCGTTTTATTGTCGATATATTTTCTAGAATCATACCCATAAATTCTTGACTCAATCCAGGACTTGAAGTATTTCAATATTTTAGACTCACTCTGGCAATAAAAACGCAATCCCTGGAAATCTAATAGGATTGGACTATTTCCAACATAAAAAGTTGGCTACAAGCCGGATTATGTCGTTCTTTTACGTGATTTGATGCGCGTGTGCTATGATGATGTGAAGATTTTAATTTATG
>JAAXNX010000686.1:0-24426 GCA_036491905.1 Folsomia manolachei | reverse complement strand
GGCATCTACCTCAGGCCAACTATTTATTGACCGCCCCTCGTAAGCATAAAAATGCCGTCTTAATCCGCTATTTGATTTGCATTTAACAATGAGTTGCAAATAAAATGATTAGTTAATTCAACTGACATTTATTTTTGTATTAAATTATGGCTTTTTACGTCAACAAGTTTACTCAACATGTCAAAATCAACACTGCACAACTTTTGCTCTTACTTTCTTCGACCCCTGCCCTCCCACTCTGGCTTGTTTTTCCTTTCCCATATGAGCCCTTCTCAGGGTGGACACAACTTTGGCCGGAATGTAAGGTGGGAAGCTGATATATGACCCGACCTGTGTCTTCAACCTCTCATACAGCACCCTGGATCTCTCCTCGTCCTCAATAGCTCTCAAGACCAGATGAGAAAATGCGGGATTCGACCAAATGAAATGATACTCGTACTCCTTGGGATCCGGTCCATCCAGGACGACGTCAATCTTGAAAATCACTTCCATCAACCCCTCATGCTCCGTGTAAGACGTAATCTTGGCCTCGTAGAGAGCAGTCATCTCCCGATGCCATTTTGGATAAAGGAGAGAGTTGAGCCGGTGGAGAATGTTGAAGGCTACGTCGTTTTTCAGGAGTTCTTCTATTTCTGGCAGATCGACCTCCGGGTCCCACCCAACCCGAAGGACATACTTTTTCAAGATCTGGGGAAATGTGGAAAGATTATTTCGGGAAGAGGCCAGCTTGGCCTGCTCTTCTTCCGGGGCTGGATCCTCCTCCTGTTTGGGAGGAATGAGGGAGAGGATGTCCTGCAATGCGGCTATGACGTCGTTGCCCTCGATTAAATTGGAATGTAGCAGGATCTTCTCAGCGAGAAGGGTGTACGCAGATTGAGCCTTCTTGAGGTCCACAGCATTCAGATATCCCTTCAGCTCTTCCACCAGAGTCGCATCAATAGACGCCAGCTCGTTAATCATCGCTGGCGGAATACGATTGACATGCACGAAGGGATCCGCATTGGCCAGCTTGGCGGATTGGATAGCAAACTCTAGGGTGGTCAAAATACCTCCGACCTTGGACAGGATAGGAGAATACGTGTAGAGAAAGGAGAGAAAGGGCCAGCGTAGAGTTCGCCTTGTTTCGGGATCCGCATTAAATATCTTGGCTTTGGGAAACCCATTCTCTCCCAGAGACCAGTCCAATTGGGAGACCAGAGTGGAGGCAAAACTGGGAGAAAGATGCAAAAGAATCCGGACCAGGGCCGTGATCATGGCCTGGGTTTGGTTAAAGGTGTCCAGATATGCCGTGACAATGGCGACCGCATCCCTCACCGGTTCAGGCACGATTTCGGCCGATCGCAACGGATGCAAGACGAGAGTCGGCTTCCGATAGAAGGAGAACGTGAAGGTAGCCTGAGTCTGGAGGAAGACTTCCGTCCGATTCGGACTAAAGGTGCAGTTGGTCCCCTTTAGCTCTCCCAACTTGTCCAGCTCGTAGGTGACAAGGTACTCAAGGTGGAGGAAGTCCAGCCATCCCTGGCACTGGGAAAGCAGCTTCCCACCCTTAAATAAGAGGAGCAGTGGACCCTCAGCGTCCACAGGATCCAGGTCGAGATCCCCAACGGCCCAAGTTAAGTTGTGATTGTCCCCTTGAAACTGGAGGAGACGGTCAAAAGCCTTGATGGCCGTGGCTAGGGAACTCATCCCTCTGGTGGGGAGCAGGATAATGAGTTTGGGCTCCGTCTGGACAAAATACTTGAGTGACATGAAGGTGGAAAAGATCTGGACGCCGATGAATCTGCTGTTGACTGCTTCCAGGAAAGCGTGGAATGTCGGAATGTGTTCGGGATTGCGGACAGGAAGACCAATTGAAGGCCACTCGGGTGGGACTGGAGGTCGCGGTAACGGGGTGGCGGCAACGGCTTGGTAAAATCGTGTCGCAGGTCCCGATCCCACCGCGGAGCCAAAGCCGACCGCGAGCAGCTCCACAATGGAGAGGATGTCGTCATATTTGTGCTCCTCCGAGTAGACGTATTCTTTGCTGAAGGGAAGGTTGGGAAAAGTTAGGGCAAACTTACCCCCTGACATGTTGGGCAGCACGACGATAAATTGGAGAAGAGGACTTCGGAGGTCGTAGATTTGAAGGAAGAGGGCCGAGGGAGGATCTGGCTGTCCAGAGACACGTCCCGTACGAAGCTCAACTACCAAGACGTCTTCTCCCGATTTCCTGGAGGTAGACTGGATTTGTGCGGCAAGGGATCGAGCGGTTGTCTCGGTGGCTGCAAACAGGGTTTGAGTGAACTCGTCCACATCGTTGGCCTGGATGAGGTACAACTGCTCCCGTCCTGCAGTCACGTACTCTTGGATCTCAACCGCTATCTGGGTAAGGCTGAAGTCTTTATCAAAATCCGTTAGAAAGGCCTCAATTTGGGTGAGTGTGGTCGCCCCTCCAGTGGTGAGTCCTTCGATGAGAGTTTCTCCCCGGGCAAAAAGACTATTAGCCACGATGCGGAGCCGTCCTTCCGTCGCCTTAACGTCACCAGTGATTGGGTTTAGTTTGTCGGCAAGGATTACCTGGAGCCGGGCGTCTTTGTGCATTATTTGTCGCGTGAAGTGGGCTGACTGCTGGAGTCTCTTCTCTTCATCTTCGTAGTCCGCATAGTCTTTGAGAAGCTGGATGGCGTCCTTCAGGGCGTTCAGGATGAACGGGGGAAAAAGTGGGATGACGGAAGGTTCGTTTCTTGTCAGGATCAGGTGCTTGACGGGGACGGCCACCATTTTTATGGGGACTGGGGTCACGTTGATGAGCCGCTTGATGGCGGCAAATACTTCCGCGGCCGTCGGTTCAGCCCCGAATTCTTCAGAATGGGTTGAATCAATAGAAATTTCGACATCTGTCCCGTTCCCGGGATTTCCGAGAAGCGCGCTCAGAGCGGCTTCAATGGCAGTGGAGATGGGTCCAATTATTATGGCACCGAGACCTACGGCCGACTTTTTAACAAGTTTATTGTATTGTTTCGACGTGATTAAAATATCCCCAAGGACGTGGACGCCGTAGTAGATTTCAGTTATTATGTGGGTCGCGTCGGTTGGAGTTTCTCGGTCTTGTTAGAATAGAGAAACTTATTACTTACTGATTTTGTTTCGCCCAAGAATAACCCAATTATAACCCTGCTTACCATTCAACCTCTGGATAACTTCGTCTGAAGGGGTGAGCCTCCTTACTTCCTTCTCCATTGAATAGTACACCTGCACATGGTCCGTCTCTATTTTACTCGTGTACTTGGTCGAGTACTGCACACTTCCAATGGTGAATGGAGGCAACTAAGTTTACAGAAAATCAATTTAGATCCACATAATTCAGGCGGCTAAACTCTATTTACTTCTAACCATTAATGCTTTGACCACCAGTTCCAATCCAATCGCCAAATTCTGCTCCTTGTCCTTCGTGTCCTTGACGTGTTTCAAGTCATAGCGCAAGGTATTAATGGGAAGAACTTCAACCTCCGGGTTTTCCAGAGGGGCATGCGTTATCGTAAGGGTGCTGCAATTGTAGTATGATCCCAGAGCCACGTTTTCTCCCCCCTCCCCCATGGGAACAATTATGGAGGGGTAATCCTCTAAAAAGTCGGCCATTTCTCAAAAATGTTGGACATAAAACAAAACTAAAGTCCAAAGTGAACGTCCAGTTTTGGCTTTGTTGGAATTTTATGAGGTTACTTAAGTTGTCAGAATTGTGATGCATCACTCACTACCCGGAGTTTCGGATTAATTGAAGATTAAGTAATCACATTGTGTTGGGATGATGGATTTGAAATTCCGTTGAATAATCCTGCTGGCTTTCAGGACACTGCATCACTGTCACTTTATTGCTTGTTTGTGATAAAGGGATAAAACTGGCTTCTAATCCTGTCCGTGATTGTTGATTTGAATATTTCAATTTTGTGTGAAAACTTAAAACTACATACAAGTTTTATACAATTTCCATAAACATTCTTCACAATGGAGGACAACCGCAAGATGGAGAATAGTTACATAACCCTACCGACCTTGCTTAACGGAGTAATTACGTTGGGTAATGGTATTTAAAACGTAATTAATTTATTCAGGGAGCTGAAGTTTAATACTTATTTGTTATTTAGGTGACCTGTGGGACTGTAGATCCTCCACAATGCAAGGCACCCTTTTTGACAAACCCCTGCAAACCCTGCATCTTCTCTCCAATTCCATGCAAACCCAGAGCTACACCTTGGAGAGGGTGAAAGACGCCAAAGACTTTACTGGAAATATGAAGATATCTGTCGAACTGGAGCTAGAGTGTGCCGGAGGGAAAGTCAAGATCAAAGGAAAAGCCGGCTTTGAGCGGATCGATGAAAAAAAGTTTGATCAGGAATCAATTATTTGTGATTTTGATGTAAAAACGCATCAAGTCACGTTGAGAGAGGCAGCCACCGCCACAGACGGGGAGGAGGTTGTTGTCAGCAAGAAAGTTTGGGAGCTGATAAAAAACGGTGAGTAACAATTTTTTAAAGTGTTTTATTGTTAACTTAAATTCATGTTATAATCACATATAATGCACGAAATGCATTAATTGCACTAATCACAGTTTCGTGCATGAAATGCACGAAATGAGGCAAACTGCGACATGTTAATAAGAATGCTTGTGATTTCATGTTCTATACCTAAAACAGTTCAGATATCAATGTGAGCATCTAAATATTACCATTCTACAAAGAATTCTGCACATTTTCATACCAAATACGACCACAGTTCTCACAATTTTGAAATATTTGGATATTTCTCATTTAAAATGTATGCAGCATTGTTGTGAAAATGAAACTGTTAATGATGGTAAAGATGTCGTAAATGTAAAAGTCAAGAAATTGACTTAGATAAACTTTACTTTCACATAACTTATTCATGCATTTCAAACGAGAATGTCAAATTTTTTTTAAATCATGGGATTAAAAGTATGGGATTAAAACATGGTCTTATTTGGTATGAAAATGTGCAGAATTCTTTGTAGCATGGTAATATTTAGATGGTCACATTGATATCTGAACTGTTTTAGGTATAAAACAAGAAATCTCAAGCATTCTTATTAACATCCTGGATGAATATGCATTAAATGCATTTCATGCCGATATTTCGTGAACATTAATTAGCGAACCAGCGAAACACTTGTTATAATTGTTAAAGAGCTTTGTCAAATTATTACAACAGTTGCGTAAAAAACGGTATGCAAATTTGCCCAAAAAGCTGCAATCATTCGTGGCATGATTTATTTTCTAAATAATTTCAGAGCTTTTTGTCAAATTTTTTTTAAATCATGGGATTAAAAGTATGGGATTAAAACATGGTCTTATTTGGTATGAAAATGTGCAGAATTCTTTGTAGCATGGTAATATTTAGATGCTCGCATTGATATCTGAACTGTTTTAGGTATAGAACATGAAATCACAAGCATTCTTATTAACATCCTGGATGAATATGCATTAAATAGAGGAGATATTTCGTGAACATGAATTAGCGAACCAGCGAAACACTTGTTATAATTGTTAAAGAGCTTTGTCAAATTATTACAACAGTTGTGTAAAAAACGGTATGCAAATTTGCCCAAAAAGCTGCAATCATTCGTGGCATGATTTATTTTCTAAATAATTTCAGAGCTTTTTCTATCATCATTTTTTTATTGCTTGATTTTTTTGAAGTCTGGCTTCATGCAGATATTACTATGTAACATTGAGGTTGCAGGCATATTATTTTGTTTTGACGAAAGATCAAAAGTTCGCGACTTATGTCATGATAAAATCTCATACACACAGAAGCTGCATTTTGCATAAGCACTCGCAACAATTAATTTAATTCAATCATTTCCACTGCATTTATTTTGCCACGGCTCACAATTCCAGGCAAGATTCCAGCCACTCACTATGTTGAATCCGTAATCCTTGGAGGCCAGGCTCATGCTACGATCACCTACTTTGAAAACATGGCCAAGGACCACATGGACCTCTTCGGCTCACTCGAAGGAACCATCGCCCTCGGGCCGGTGACAGGTCAGTAAAAATCTGCTGGAGCTTACAAAATGAAACAAAATAATTTAAAATCCTCCCCCGTTCAACAGCCACCGCCAAAGCCTCCCTCCAACTCCTCGACTCAAACTACAGCAAAACTCACACGACCGAAATAACCGTGTCCGCTCAACCTTGTCTTGACTCAGCGCCCACAAACTGCAAGAAAATGTTTAAAGAAGTCGAGAAACTCGACGCAGTTCTCGCCGCGGAGAAGCACTTTCCCCAGCTGGACTACGAAGATGAGAACGGGGTCAAAATGCAACTCTCTGGAATTCCCGTGTCCTTCCTCCTCGCCCCCGTTAACCGCCTCTTCGTTCCCGGCTCTCGCTCAGAGCCAGATACTGCTCCAACGTATCCTATCCTGGACCCTGACGTGCTGGCCACCTACGCCTCCATGATCAGCACGCTCCACGACTTTGGCTCCATCGAAATGTGGAAAGGTCTCGCCAGGGAGGAGGCTCCAACAACAATGGTCATTCTCAAGGACGAGGCCCATCCCATCACCAAAGCAATCAATAATCTAGCACTGGACGTCGGAAGGCAGGCGGACGCTTTCAAAGCAGAGGCACTCCAGCTATTCGACTCCATTAAATACGGGAAAGTTGAAAATCCCGAGTTGGCCATGGTCGGACTAATTGCCCGCTTCGAGACGGAACTCAACCCGGACCAAATTAGAGCCAGAGTGGTGGAGCTCGCGAGACGAGGACGCTCGGAAATGGCGGCGATACGGAGCACGGACATTGTCAATCTGGTGGATGAGAAGGGACGCCCCGCGGTAGAATTCTTTACGAATGCCTCCTCCCTGATCAATTGGTACACCAAGGACCAAGGGATCCAGGTTCTGCTGCTCCCTGTGGAACTGAGTCAAGCGTCCGGCCGGGAGGGAAAGGTCTTTGTGACGCTGTATCAAATGGCGGGAGAATTGAGGAAATTCGGCGTCAGTTTCGGTCTCCCCTTTCCCTCCGTTAAGAAACAAGCCTGGCCGGGTTCTTCGGAGGAACCCGAAGTAATCGAGCTGCGGGTCAAAACACCGCCCCATTTTACGGAACAATCCTTCTTCGAAGAGGATAAGATCGTGGGAGTGCTCCACCTTCTGAAACTAGCGTTTGGCCTTCCTGCTCCAAAAATGATGCAAACTTTTGTCGCCCTTCAAACAGAGATTGATTCTATTCCACTTCTCCTTCGGAATCAGGGAGATCTCCCTGTTTTCCTGGACATTTATCTCCCACCCACTCCCGCGGATGGTCTGGTTATCGTTGAGACGCTCTGCGATCTCCTGGCCCTGCTGACGTCGGCCGAAGAGCATGAGCTAGGCTTTGTCTTTCCTCTGGAAGACAAGAGCCGGGGACTCGACTTCTTCCAGGCGCTGTACGACTGGCGGCCAGTGATGAGCCTGGCCAGCGGTGGGCGCTCAAAATGGTACTTTTCAAAGATAAATGTCACCTCTGTCTCAGCCCCGCTCTGTTTTGTTTTCCGGGGTAACGTGCTCCTTAGTATTTGCAATGATGCTCTAGACCTGACCATACTTTGTAATGCTCTAACGTCCAGTGAGGATGAGGGACTGGCCCTACTTTCACCCGAGAACACGAAAAACTTCACAATCTACGTGGACGAGTGGAACTTTGCCTGCCAATTTATCCCGAATGCGGTCACAAACCATGACAAGTCTCTGGGAGAAGTGATCCCATATCTTGAACCCTTTCCTCCGCACCCAAAGTATGCCGAGTGGGTGGAAGGGATGGTGATTGTGGGAGAAATGGCGACAGGTTCGGCTCCCTCTGTATTTAATAAACTGGCCAGAACAGCCATAGTTCAGACGGGGAAGGAGTTGGAGACCGCATTGAAAAAGAATATTCCGCAATGGAAGGATGAAGGGATAGAAGGCTTCAAAGGGGTGGAGTGGGCGGGTCTTGTGGGGGACTTGAAAACCCTTATCAATTCCACTTTACCTGAGCTGATGCAGATCCAACTCGTTATTAAGGAGTTGGATGGGTTGTATGAAAAACCGGAAGAGCCAGAAGAACCGGAAGTGCCGGAAGTACCAGAAGAACCTGAAGAGCCCGAAGATCAAAACGAACTTTTACAAGACCGCATCGACGAAATAATTTCCTTCATAACGGATTCGACCGTGGGCTCCCCATTTTTTGCTCTGAAACCCATCGTAGCCTCTATTTCCCGGGAGGACGACAACTACAAGAACTGGCTCGCTAGGAAAAACGCTATCGTGGACATCCTCCACGTATTCCTACTCCAGGGGATAGGCTCCCAAGAGGAAGAACTATTCTACGTTCACAGACTCACCGACTTTGCGGAAGGAATGAGTCAAACGGTTCCCCACATTTCGGAGATATTCCATACCGTCGGGATGCCCTATTTGACCAAATGTTGCTCTACGGAACCTTCGGCCCTTGAAACACAAATCACAGACTCCTTTCTAGCCTCGGGCTTTGGCAGCTGTGTCTCTTCCATCCGGAAGCTGACGGTACATCCAAAACTTCGCCGGATCCAGGCCCACCTTTCCCAAATCCGGTACAACCTTGAGGATCCCGTCAAAACCAAACAAATCCTGAGAGAACTCTTGGATTTTGAGTTCCTCCAACTCGAAGTGGTTTGGAGATATCCCAAATTCTTGTACCTGATTCGAGCCAATATTGCCAACCTTGGCGTCCAACTCACTGCTTTTGAGCTGCTGTCTCCCCACGCCGTCCAGATTTCCGAGGGGATTTACTACTTCCCGGATTTCGTGCCTCGGGACATCTCTTCTGTTCTGGAACCTCTATTCAATCAGGAGATGAGGTCTGGGACTGACTTTCCCTGGATTAGGGAATGGCTGAATATGGAAGATTTTATCAAGACTTTGCAGCTCTTCATGGCTTGGGCTCAGGTGCCGGATGAGTTTCAAGGGGTCCTCCACTCGCACATCGTCACGGAGGGAGGATTCCTTCGATTGGATCTGCAAGCTAAGGGTTGTCTCTACTATTTTAATGCGGACAGAGAAATCTTTGATCACGGCTGGACCTTGGAAACGGTTGAGAACGTTCTGGACGCGTTTCAAATTGATGGGAAGAAGCCGTTCGAAAAGATGATAAAACCTGAATTTAATAAATTGGAGTTGAGCCAAGCTACCTTAGGCCGTAGTGTCCCAGAATCCATCCTGGTCAATGAGGACTGGCTCCCATTCACCCCTAATGGAAGAGTGACCCTTCCAATGGCCTTATCGATTTTCACCCTCACATCTCGTGGCCATCCTCCCACACTCGGCTACAATCAGAGGGAGCAAGCCTGTTCCCAATTTCTCCAGTATTTCTCCACACCATTAAACTCGGCTATTCCAGATAAGCTCACTTCCTCCAGGATCCCATCCCTGATCAACTACCCCAATCCCGAGTTGCCGAATCAAATTAATTTCAAAAATAATTCCAACCCTGGCAGCGTCTTTACCCGCGACGCCTTCATTAATCTCGCCATGCAAACTCGGGATCCCTCCTTCTCCCACTATTTTCTTCAGCAGCTCGTCACCGCCACCAAATCTTTGCCTCTCCTGGTCCCCGACATTTCACAAAACCCTGAGACCAAGAGCATTTGGCTGCTTCCCCTTCTGGAAGAAGTGAACTTCGTGGATCCCCGTCTCGAGCTGAGATTCACTTTCAACTCTGTTCCCCATCGTTTCGTCCTCACCGTGAGAGTGGGAAATGCGTTTCCAGAGGAGGGGAAGTCTTCTTTGCTAAATAAACTCATTCTCCAGGATCCTACGACATTTGGCTCTCTCTCCGGGTACAATCCCAGTCTTGGGAGACCTCTGGGCAGAACCGGGACATTGGAGTTTGTCCAGTTAACTGCGCAAACGACCCAGATTTTTTTTACGGCGGAGATGGAGGCCATGGCTATAACTGACCCTGTGTTTTTGGGAGTGCTACATGGGAGTGGGCTGGAGCTGGAGGGGGAGGAGTGGAGCAGAATAGCCAAATGTGTGTCGTCCGTGGTCGTCTTTTATGCTGCCAAGGATTGGGATCAACTTTCCAGACTGCGAGAAGAGCTCATGAACGGATTGGGAGGTAGCGGGGATAAAAAGTTTTATAACTTGGTCCTCTACCCAGATCCCGACCTTGGGAATAAGGTGGGCATAATTAGCAACGACTTAAAATGTTGTCATTATTAAAAACTAAGAGTTTCTCGCTCTTTTAGGTGGGCGCAGATTCTTGCATATTTCTCAGTGATCCCGACTCCATCAAAGCCACTAAACTGTCCAAAATCCTGCTTGAAGCGATTGAGTTCAACTCCGACCTAGAGCCTGAACTTTCTTCCCCGCCAGCAACTCTATTGACCATCGCTCCCACCCTGTCAACCCTTGAATCCCTCAATTTTCTGGAAATATTTACCGGAAATAAAATCCAGGACGTTAAATACGCACTCAAAACATTCCTGGACACCGGAGTCGTCACCCCACTCGGAGCCAGGATAGCCTCCACCTTCCTCCTCCTTCTCAAGGGGACTTCCTCCATTCTCCAAAGCTGTTACCATGTCCACCTGACTCTAGACGCACTGTGTTCCCAGGCCTGTCTCGAGTACACCCGGAAGCTCTTTGTCCTTCGAGCTAACTACGATCCTTCGTCCAAGGGCGAGGTCCAATTCCTCCGGTCTTCCCGAGAAGACCGGACCCTCTTCCTCTCCGACATCCTACATTTTGTGGGATGCTACACTCTCGCTAAAGGAAATCCCGAGGATCTTGTCGTTTTTATCGAGGCATTAAACCTCTTACTCGCAGAAGGGTTTGCCCTCCAGTTGGACGAACTTTTGGAAGATGGGGAACCGTTCTACTCCCTTCTTGAAGCTGCCTTATCCCTGCCACCTTTTCAGGACAAGAAAATAACGAGCGTTGGTCTCGTTGGAGGGAAGGGATCGGGCAAGAGTATTATGGCAAATGAGCTCTTTGGCCGAGACATGTTTGGAGCATGGTCCTGCACCCGAGGGATCTGGCTAAGACTGGTTCCTCTCCAAAAATTTTCCCTGGATGCGGATTTCCTTCTTGTGTTGGACTCTGAGGGGATTGCCGCACCCGAGAATGAAGGGGACTCTGCAGCACAGCAAAGGGAGACCAAGATCCTGGCGTTTATGATGACGCGGGCAGAACTACTCCTCGTCCATGGGAATAAGGATGATGGGGAGACGACAAGATTCTTGCGGAATTTCCAGGGCGCACTGTTGCAAATTGTGACCACGGACGGCAATGAAGGGAGTATCCCAAATCTGGTTCTGTCCCATGGAGCATTTGACTCTGGTGCCTTTGCCTCTTCTGTTAAAGGGATTGGTCGCCTGTTGGACGGATGGAGGGACGAGTTACACTCCGCCGTGAAATGGGAGAACTGCTGTAATTTGGGCGGCGTTGTGGGAGCTGCACTCATCGACAGATTGAGCACTCCAGAGATAATTGAGGACCAGTCGGATACAGATCCACTTCTATTCAAGACACGAAGACTCGTCCAAAGATGTCTGTTAGAGACGCGAAGGCTCCATAAAACCCAACCCAACCTGTCCACTTGGCTACAGACTTCCTGGACTGCTTGGAATCCAACCCCTACCCCTCCCAACCCCCAACTTGACAAAATACTTGCCTCCATTCAGAGCGGAACTGATGCTCTGGATTCCCAGGTTGACAGAGCTTTCAAACTCAAAAATATCAGGGTCCAAATAGCCAAAGCCTTCTCCACCCATCAAGACGAACTACTCTACGATTATTTGACGGACTTGGACCATCTCTTCGGCCAAGAGGAAGGCACTCCCGTGGATGATAACGAGATTGACCAGCTCCTAAAAGAAATCAAGGCCAACCTTTTTCTGGCCGTGTATGACTGTCAGTCCTGTTCCGAGTGCAGCAAGGCATTTGTCGCGATGGAGTCTTTCTTCCGGGAGATTGCGGCTATCCCAGACTCTTTCCAGATCAAGGAACGCCTGGACCACCACATCACCTCAGTTAGATTCGGCACGTTCCAGCTATTCACCCAATTCCTGCTTGGGAAGAGGCTCAAAACTCGACGAAGTAGGGCGTGGAAGGCTCTCATTTCACAGTGGACAGCGGACGGACTTAATTCAGAGCAAATCTTCACGGCATTCACTCAGCAACTGTCAAATCTCCAGGGGTTTAAAAGCTGGGAGCAAGCTTTTCTTCAAGAAATTGGACAAGTTCCAGAGGAGGATCTCAGACTCAATTTTGAGACGATCCCTCTAATTTCCAATTTCATGACGCGCTTTTATTCCGAGTCCGCTATCCGTCGGAGCAAAGGATGGCCGAGAGATCTGGTCAAGTTGACGTGGAGGGACGAGTTCTGGCTGAAAGGAAAGATTGATGGGTTGCCAGCCCTTATATTTGCCGAATCTGGGGACACGGTGTACCAGTGGGGAATGGGGGTTGGGCTGATGGAGCAGCTGAACATGATCATGGAGGGATTGGGAGAGAGGCTGCACGTCCTTAGGGAAGATTTACATCCGGAATTGGTCCAAATGGTGAAGGACTTGGGCGTGGGGACGTTTAGGAAGTGGATTACTGAGAGGGAGATAAAGTTTAGGTGAGGCAAAACTAATGGTTAGGGAGGTGGATTGAAATGTTTTGTTTTAGGGAGGAGTGGGACGCCGTCTGGCTTCTGGAAGGGAATAAATTTGCATTTCTTGAGAATCCGGTGGATTATTTTCAAGACTAAAACCTTTGTTTCGGCATTGAAGGTCGGTGGAAGCAATTTTTAATCAGATATGAAATGTTTTAATGGTTTGATTTGTGACATTTCCAGAATTCCATTTTTTTTGGATTCAAGAGGATCATAATCATTTGAAAACATTATTTTTGATTGCTCATGGTGGAACTACTTTATTAATTTTACTGCAATAAATATTTAGTATTTAAATTCTGTTACTTTCATGCATGATGGAAATCTTTGTAATTCTTAAAATCACAATTCATTTATTCAACAACAAAATTAATGGGTTAAACAAATTCTACCGTTGAATTTTAACGACACGTTCGGCTAGGTCGGTGGCGCAGTGGAACCTGGGGCACATGCTGCATCAGCGGCGACCCTGCAGTACTTGGTTATGTGGTCAAATAGAAGGCCAGACACGCAAACCCTCTCCCTTGGCTCTCCATCAGTACATTGAATATATCTCTGACAATCACCTGACCAGAATAAGGTACTAAAACATGGACATGCCACCTACCACCATTTTGATCATTTTAATGAGATACTCACCAGGAAACGGTATATTCTCTACCCCAGTAGGGGGACATTCCCCAGGGGCAGACGTTGGAGCAGGTAGTGTTGTTCTAGCAGTAGAAGTAGGTGCCGTCGTTGTCGTTCCTGCAGTATTAGTCGTAGTAGTTGCCATAGTGGTCGTAGCCGAAGGATTCGTAGTGTCAGGCGCGCAGATCGCCTCCTCCGCAATTGTGCAACGTTTGAGCAAGTAATCAAAGAGGAGTCCTGCCACACACTGTCGCTCCGTCCCCACCCCGTCAATGCATTGAATATATTTCCCACAATCCCCTGTAAAATTTAGTCATTTTATCCTCCCGAGTTATGAACAACCCCAAAATTAAAACTCACGAGGATAAGGAATATTCTCAGTCCCATTTGCAGGGCATTCATCAATCCCAGGGTTTGGGGACGCCGTGTTGGACGTTGACGTGGTCAATGTAGCTGGTGGCATGGTAGAAGTCGTCGTTCTGAGTGTAGTAGTCCCGGTGGATGTATCCGGATGACATCGGGCATCCTGGGCAATAACACAGCGTAGTTCAATGTAGTCAAACAATAAACCAGAGACACAACTCCGCTCCACTTCCACCCCATCAATGCACTGGATGTATTTGGAACAGTCCTCTGCATTAGAATAAGATAACTATTGGCATTTTACAAACAAAAACAAGTTGCGATATTCACCTCGGTGTGGAATTAAATGAGTTCCATTAGGTTGACAAGATTCTCCTGGAACTCTGGTTGTCGTTGATTGTCCAGGCTCCTCTGTGGTGTCCGGGTCACAGGGAGGTTTGTACGCACCCGGGTAGCAGTCCACACTCTGACAGGATCTGCAACGCATGAGCTGATAATCATAAAAGGTTCCTTCTATGTCGTGGGAGCAGTTACGATGCAGCTCGAGGCCCATGTTGCACTCAATGAACATGGAACAGTTTTCTGGAAAAGAATTTAATTAATTTTTACTAATTAAAAGGTTTTCAATTTCCGCAAATCTTACGGGTATGAGGCCATCTAAGCTCATTTCCTGTATAGTCGTCCGGACATCTTGTATTCGCCGTGGTTGTCTCTGGAACTACGGGAGATATATAACCGTCCGGGTAGATAAGTCCTGATACGATGAAGTTTGAAGTCTCGTCCACAAACTCTGTGTTGTTGTAGTAGCACCGACATTCTTGACTGTTTCTGTTGTAAGAGAAGGCGGTGGCGTCTTCCGCGTCGGAGCAGAGGTCACAACAGGGGCCTTCACCTACTATATTTTGCTCGACCGTGTTAGGACCCTCGGAAGGGATGACAAAAGGCCTGGACCCACATTTGTCACTGGAACTGACAAATGTTAGGGAAATTAGGAGGATTACTGTGGATGCAGTCATCATTTTTATTGAGGGAGTAACTAAGCGAGTATATGTAGCAACTGACGACGAGTATCATCGGATGTGTTCGAAATGATTGTGGCAATACGTGGCTGTAAATGTTTTTAATCTGGATTAGTGAGAATTCCTGCTAAACATGGATTATCTGAGGATTACGGTTTCCATTTAGTACTGTCGGGGATTGATTGATGATCTATGAGGAATTTATGTTCCTCACTTTAGTTGCCAAGTCAAGGGTGAACATTGTTCTGAGAACTATTTGTATTTAAACGTTCTACAAAGATTGATGCGCATTTTCTTGAGCTGTGTGTTGGACAGCGGTAAAGGTTACGTTTGTCGAGTTTTTTAAATGTTGTGCTTGCATATTTCGTACGACCCATGACAAACTTTGTAGGACCCACACAAATCCTCTAAAGATACTTAATGTCTAATACGCAGTTTGATCCATGGGAATTCCAGGATTTGAATTATTCAAGCTATCCTTATCGTTTTAATCTTATCTTGCAATTCTTCGGAATAAAATATCATGCTTTATTGTATTTTAATATTTTAATAGTTTATTACACTGCAGTGTAATAATTTCGAATACATGAATTCTTCCAATATTTGTATGTATACTAAAAAAAGGTGGCTACGCATTTTTTTGTTGTAAATTATATTTTGCTGTGCAACGTTCCTTTTATAAAATTTAAGGGATGAGGGCTGCCTTAGTGTAAATTGTAGTTGCAAAGCCAAGTTAGTGTGGACTTGTTTGCCTTATGCGAAATGAAATGAATCACACCAAACACTGGTTAAATATTGCAAATTACGACACTTTAACTTTAGCTTTAACTTTAGCTTAGTCAGGCCAATGAATATAATTTTAGTTATAATTTAAGAGCATTTAGAATTTAGTCACAGGCAAGGAATATATTGAATTAAAAACACTGAACAGGAGAGCATAGGAAAAGAGATGTTACTGTTCCAATGGCCAAATACAAATGTTCTTATCCAGTTCATGTCACACGCATCATGGAAATGGAGGAAAAACTGCCACATCACTCTGACACGCAGACATTCTAAAATACACACAGTTAAAACACCATATTTTTTACCAATAGGAAGGCTCGAACAAAGAGAGTAATAAACTATGATTTCATAAAGATCCTATTTCGTAATTACTCATCATTAACTAAGATTGTGGAATGCTACATAGAATTTATTATTGTATTGTTTGGGAGTTAATACATTGTATTTTTATATGTCTGCACACTAATTTATACTGATAGCCGGGATTAGGCATTTGCAAATTAGAAGCTTTATCCATGATTTGCCTGAATCAATTGTTACTCCACAAGGGCTGATTCGGTGGTAAGAAATAATCGCCCGGGTCAGCCGCCATAAAAACATTTTCCATCGCCCGCAGCACCCTTAGTGGATTGTTTCCTTTGATCACAACAGCATCCGGATCCTCTTCATCTTCTTCCGTCCCCGTGTTGGTCATATCCCACTTCTCCTGCTGCTCCAGGATGTACTTCATAAAGAGCTTAATGGCAAACAAATGCGCCTCCCACCGGAAATCCGGGAGCAGAGGTTCCCCTCCACAATACTTTTGGAACAAGTCCAGCAGTCCCTGAACCCTGACCTTTAAATCCTCCGCCATCCCACTCTTATAAATGACGGCCTCAAAGTCTTCAAACATTAGCATTGGGAGCTCCTTCAGTCGTCCGACAAGCCAATCATGTTGGAGCCAAGTCATCAATTCCGACTGAGAATAAATTAGCAAATTTAATTAATCCAGTTCCAGCCAGTTTACAAATAGCCACCACCAACCTTTCGAATGTTCATTGCCGACTCTAGCGCAGAATTATAGATAGAAACATCAAACGTTAGCAACGCCTCGTCCAGGAGTGGCTCGCCCCTGTGTTCATCCGGTTCCGGGGATAGTTGCGCCATGACATGTGGCAGAGAGGCGTAAGCATCCTTCAACTCGGAGTGACAGACGTAAGTCGCCGGAATGATGTACTGCATGAGGCTCACTGCCTGCAGAAACTTGACGTACTGTTCCTCCCTCTCAGGAAACTCCGCCTCTATCGCAGCCAACTTGCCAAACAGAGTGTCCGCATTTCCAGCACTCTTCTGCTCGGCGATCTGGCGGGCAATCATGCCCTGTCGAATCCTCTCGTAGACGGAGTCCTTGACATAGTTGGAGTATCTTGTCAGCTCTTCCACCCTCAGGAAGCCTCCCGGCAGTTGGGACAACTCTGCAAACAGTGTTTCCCTCGCAGTGAATGCTTCCAGACAAGCCGGACACGAGTTTGGGTTCACTTCTCCTGCCGCCTTCATCCTCATCTGGCGTCGCCTCAGGGTAAACACATTTGTAACGTCGTCCTCACAAACGTTGATGACTTTGTTGAGCGCGATTAAAATTTTGGTCAGGATTTCCACCTCCAAAACGCTGTCAAAGTTTGGGACATAGTCTCGAAACGCTGTGTCAATTTCAACGCTGTATTCTCCCAGTATTTTCTTTTCGTGGTAGAAATACGCGGCGTCAATTTTCTTCTTAGTGGCGGCTATCCGATCCTGAAGGGAAATATTGGACGAGAGAGCACCCGAAGTGGGTGAGCGGAATATTCCGGCCACGTCGGAGTTTCTAATGGACTGGATTTCTTCCCAAACATCCACCGACAGTGGGAACCAATCGCCAAAAGTCGTTCGAACGCCACGGGAGACCTTGGCGGCCTTTAGAATCCGTGCGTACAAAATCTGAACATTGGCTGCGTAGAGTTCTTGCATATTCCTGTCACCAAGTTTAAAATGGAATTCGTCATGCTTGTTCCGACTCTTGATCTGTTTTAGTCTATGCGCCTCCGTTGTCCTGAGGCCGGTCTCGAGCTCAAACTTGCGCGTGATTGTGACGGAGCCGGAAACCGCGGATGCAAACTGGGAGGTCACAATTGTGTCGGATGGTTGGCCGGGCAGAAAATTTTGCACGACAAAGACGTCCGCGGGCTGTAGTAGAGCCCTTGTCTTGAGCTTGGACAGCGAGAACATGGACAGTTCCAGGATATCTTGAAGTTCTCCCAAAACCCGACCGGTGACCGTGCAGAGACAGACTCCGCTCAAAGCGAGGAGCATGGAAAGCACGGCCCGCTCCTGGGAATCCGCTTCCTGGTCCAGTTTATTCTCCTGGGCGCCCAGTCCCTCGGCATCAATAACAATGAAGGCATTGCAGTCAAGCTCCTCTTGCAGATCTGGTTGCAACCACACAATCCTGAACTGGAGCCCGTAAGTCGTTCCGAACTCGGTGAAGGCCGAGCCAAAAAGAGAGTTGAGCAGGGTGGACTTGCCCGAAGATTTAAGACCAACTGCCGACACGACAAATATCTTCGTTTCAGGTGAAACATAAGTGTTGAGGACTTCTGCGATCCCGTTGCCCCAAAGAAGCGGAGAATGACTGGGATGATACATTTCCATGGGGAAGCTCAGAAAGTGGCCTCCGGATAGATCTATGGGTGAGTGGTTCCAGGTGATCCGCCAGAGGTCATGAATGGTCAGCGTGTGGCGACGAAGAAGTGCCATAGAGAGACGGGTCTCTTCCTGGGTCTCCTTGACCCAGAAGGTGTCATTCAGAATGTCCATGGGATCGATGGTTTTTTTTTCAATCTGTTCCCGAATCTTGAGGATCCTGCCATAAAACTCTGCCCCATTCTTACGACTTTGGCGGTCCAGCTCCCACGTGGCATGGGTCAGCCCCTTGTCCGCATTGTTGGAAGCAAGTAGTTTGGAAAACAGATCGACCAGTTTGTCAATAATTGGGGAATTCTTGACCCCCACAGCATCCTGAATGTCTCCAATTGTTGTCCTCTCAATATGTTCCAGCAGCGCCCGTGATTCCGGCGTGGATACCGGTCCAATCCGTGTAACCGTAATAGGAAGCTGGGTACTGAGGGGTTTGGAGCCCTTGGGCGCGGCCAGCGTCGCAAACAGCGATCTCTGTTCCACCATCTCCTGCGGAGGAGATGCTCTCGTCACGGCGTCAATCACGGAGAACTGCAAAGCCTCCGAGACAATGTTGTGGATCTTGTTCATATTCCTGTCGGCCTGACCACTCCCCTCGCTCTCCTTGAAGATTAGATTGCGATCGTCCACCTTGTCAATGAAGGAGGAGTCCGGATACAAGACAACGTCCAGGATCCGCTTCGGGGTATCCAGGATTTTGAGGAGTTGGGCCCTCTTGGCCTTGAGCTCGTTGTAGTTTGACACCTTCCAGAACACGACAATTGTTGAGACGAGGGGCAGAATAACCTCGTACAGAGACGGGAGTGTGGTTGCATCTCCATGGAGAACACCCAACAAGTTGATCATCCCGTCTTGATGATCCTTTGCAATGAAGTTGGTCCAGAGGTTGGGATCAGTTGTGGACTCTGTGAGTGGAGAAAATTCTAGAAACCCGATTCGGTTTAGAGGACGCCCATTCACGGAACCCGGGTCCAATTTAGATCCGAAAAACAGGATTGAGTTCATGACGTGGGTGTTGATCAGGGAGGAGCGTCCCTTCTCTTCCAGAGTGTCTCCCACCCGGAGGGTAAGCACGAAGCGATAGGGATAGCGGAAGAGTCTCGGCTCCAGAAGGAGGTCAAAAGTCTCCATCTCTTGGAACCAGAGATCGTTGAGAAGCTCATCCAGGAAGAAGGCTTTCGTGGGGATGGTCTGCTTAGGCCCGGGTCCCGGTGCGATGGACGTGATCAGGAGAGGAATGGCGACTCCTGACTTCATTAGCGAGCGGAGGACGTGATATGCTCCAACGGAGTCGGTGAGGTGGAGGAGAGCAGTTAGGATGTCGCCGCGGGAGAGGAAATGTCCTAGGCTGCCGACGCCGGGGACGCCATCGCCGAAGTCGATTTGTCCCGGGCGTAGTCCGAGGGGTGGGTATTTTATGAATCGTTCCACGTGTCGTTGTCCCAAGGAGGCCGTGTCTCCCATGAGGAGGTGTTGGGACAAATAGCGTATCGCAGAGGGAACGCTTTCTCCAAGACGGTCGTACATGATTTGGATCACGGAGGATAGAGGATGGTCCAGCTGGGAGAATTTGGAGTATGGGAGTCGTTCCAGAGCTCCACCGGCCACGAATTGGGTCCAGATATCGTTTACGGGAAGGGGAGGATCTTCATTGTTGTTATTTGTAGTCTTGGGAATTAGTTTGGGTGTGGTTTTCACAATTTCCTTGGGAGCTGTATTTTTGATATTCATCTCCATCAGGAGTTTCAAATAGGCCTGAACATGATTCCAGGACCACGGGTGTTCAAACAGTTTCTCCGTCTCGGACCAGTGGACAAGAGCTCCTACTTCTTTCAGCGCCGTCTCCGCAACCCCGCCATCCTCCACATTTTGTCGGAGTACCTTCAAAAAGTCAAAGGGCATGAAGCTCTTGGCCTCAATTATCTGGAATGCTTCCACCATGAAGGACACGGTACTCCAGACCTTGGGGTAGTCAAAAACCGGCTTTCGTCGGAGAACGATAAGGATCTTGACCTTTTCCACAATGTCGGGCGGCATGAACCAGGGAAATTCGGGCATCTCGTCAAGATCTCCTACTCTCCTAGCCTCCACAACGTCTTGTCCATCCTCATCCTCTTCCTCATATATTAGGGAGGGCTGGGTCTCTTCCAGTGAGAGTTGTTTCAAGAATTTGGCGGAAATGTCGTTTATCCGCTTGACATGAACAATAAGCGTGTCCAGGACGCCCTCGTTGTCCATGACTTGTCGGAGGATCCTGAGGAATTTCGGGTTGGACCAAATTACTTGAAGCTGCAGGATGTCAAAGTCAAACAGGGGATTGGACAGCTTCTCAATGAGGGACTTTAGATTTACGGGTGCGGGCAACCCGGAAAAGTTAAAGAGCTCCTGGTGCACGACGTAGAGGTTTGCGTGGAAGGATACTTCCCCCAGAACTCCGAGTGCCTTGAACAGCTGTCTCTCCGTGAGGTAGTCATCCAACCGACGACGTCCCCGGGGATAAAGCTCCTCCGGTATGGGAACCTTGTCGCAGTACTTTTTGCACATGGGGAGGAGGAGCTGCTTAAAGCTTTTAAAGTTTGGATCCGCCATCCCTTCCACGAGGAGCATTAAGTTGAATATGTGGAACAGCTCATCCTTGGAAGATTCCGCGACAATAAACTTCTCAAAAAGTTTGGATATCCCGATCTTGCGAACCTTGCCGGGCATGGTGTCGTAGGCCTCCACTTGGCGTCGGAGCTCGTCGTACACCTCATCCTCAATTATTTGTCGGCCTTTCCACTGGTAAGAGACAGCCCTGCCGCTTAGCTTGGCCGTAGTTCGGATAAATTTTATTATAGCGTCGACCTCATTGGTCCACCGCTCCTCGTCCCAAACGTCGTCGGGATCCTCCTCTACTTTGGGCCCGAGTGCCTGAAGCTCCTCCAGGGCGAGGACGACCTTCAACAGGAATGGGGCTTGGGCGCCGATAAAGTTTTTCAGGTCTGTGTGAAACTGAGACCAGTCCACGATCTTCCACATGTCGACGTCAAACTCTCCATCCTTCCAGCCATAGGTGGAGAGGAGGGCTTCAAGCTCGTCCTCAATCTTGCAGTCTTCCAGGGCTAAAAGAGCGACGGAAGTGAGGATCCGGGGCTCTTCTCGCATGGCAGAGGATCGTGTGACTTCCACTGCGCCTCGGAGGTAAGGATCCGGATTGGGGTCAAATTCAGGAAGATTGGAATCCAGCACGGGGTCTGTTTTGTAGGTCTCGTGTTCCAGGGATAGATTCTGGATGACGGAGATGGCCCAATCTGCTCGAGGCGTATAGATACAAGACTCACGAATCCGTCCGTAGGAGAGGAGCTGGAAATCGGGCTCCTCCCGGCCCAATTCTTCCTCCATGATGAGAATGTCCACGTGGTCGAGGCAGACGGCTTGGAATCTGTTCTCAAAGAAAAGGAGGCAGAGCGGGGCGTTGTATTTTGTGGACACGTTGTTGAATCGGGACACAAAGAATTTGAAATTGAGGGCCGGATACTTCTCGGGAAGGTAGAGGCGGAGCTGGCGGTAGAAGCGCATCATTTCGATGGACGAGTTGAGACCTTCAATGGGGAAGACGAGGTTCCAAGTGGACACGGTTTCAAAGAGCTTGGCCAGCAGTTCGCAGTAGGTTTCGCAGATGACGGTGTCCCGGTACTCGGACATGACGATGGCGAGGTTGGGCACGTCGAAAAGGTAGTCAATCATGGGCAGGTGGAGTCCGGAAAGGGCGGCGTTTAGAGAGTAGAACAGTTTTGGGATGGTGTCACCCTCGTCAACGGCTACGGAGAGGATTTCGAGGAAGTACTTGATCTGGCCTGCAATTAATTATTTAGTTTAGTTACTAATTAATTAATTAAATGCAAATCATATCATTTACCTCTATCATAGACCGTCAGTTCTTCCGAAGTTTTAAAAGAGAGGTTAAACTTGCCCTCAGAAATATTGGGAAATGCCACACCCGCCTCGATCCCACACTTTTTAAGCGTGTGGCTCAAATTATACAACTTCATGAACACTCCGGTCGGAGCACCCTCGTCCTTTTGATCCGTCCTGAGCAGGATTTTAATCGTCTTCTCCCGATTAAACCAGTCATCCATGTCCACCTTGTTGGAAAAGAAGTTCATGGTGGGTTGTCCCTCCTCGTCCTCCAGTCCATCCACGTCCGATGCCCGGATGTCCGCCAGCTCCTGCTTCCCTCGGCGAATATATTCCCGATACATCTGCTCCAGATCGATCTCTGCAAATTCCTCGTTGTACGTTTCCATGAGGGCTTCGATATCATTTTTCTTCTCTTCGTCCGTCTTGTATTCCCGAAAGACTTTGGCGGAGGCGTGCTTCAGCTCCAAAGCCCTCTTCGCCCGGCGGATGGCTTCTTGTTGAATCTCTTCGGTGAGCGGGTTGTAGTCGTCTATGAGGATGGGAATGATCTTCATCTCCCGCTCCATCAGCTGTCGTTTGAGGTAGTCAGGATTGGTAAAGTCTCGGAGGGAACAGGTCATGTTGAGGAGGTTGTCCAGCGTCTCGGCGTCCAAGAGCTTATACTTTTCGTCAATCTCGATGGGCAGGATATTGACGATGGGGACGAGCTTGAATTCAATGGGGACGCCCTGGACGCGCATGACGTATTTCGGAGTCTCTGTCCCGTTTTCGTCGATTTTGTCGAGTTCGGGGAAGTGTCGCTCCCGGTTCACGTAGTGGTCTAGATTTTCGACCTGTTTGAACATTTGGGCGACAGTGGTGGGACTTTTGTCGAAGCGAGGCTGAGCCTCCACGCCTACGGTGGTATCGTAGGATTTTATGTATTCCTCGTCGAGTTTCTCAAAACTGGCTTTGGCCTTGATGTCAACGGGGCCGACTTTGACTTCTATGTTGAACTCGCCTTTGATCTCTTTCTTGGCGTCGGAAGTGTTTTCACGGTATTTTATGAAACCTGTGGATTTGCCGCCTACGAGGATGGCTTGAACGAAGTGGGTGGCCACAACCATTTCTGAAATGGGAAATACAAGATATGAGGGAAGGCATATTTGAAATTTTTCGGGCCTTATAAACCATACTGCTTCCGTCCTCATTCTCCTCGGTCAGCAAGAACTTCATCCTCTCACTGATTTGTTCTGCAGCTTTAGGCAGCGCTCTGAAAATTAAATTACATTCGAAAAAAGTTAATGGAGTTGATAAATATCTTTCAACTTGTACGCTTCTCTCAAAATAAACTACTTAACTATTCTCGACTTACCTTACTTGGTAGGTGACCACGTCATGGCTGACGACTAACCATCAAAATATTAGTCAAATTCATTAAATTATATACGAGGGAATGCCGATAAGTAGTGAGAATAACAATATATATACATCAAACAAAAACATTTGAGGAAATATTTTTCTTCGTATTGTACCTTAGATCAATTGTGACTTTGTTGAAAAAAACTATGAAGTTCTGGCCAACGGATAATTTTTGCCAGTCAGTCTAGAAAAACCTCGATGGTGTGATTTGCTTACGCGTTTTTACGCAGAATTGTGAACGGTATTGCTAGGGTTTTGACAATACGGAAACATGGGTAACATATTCTTTTCGTACAAACTTTGGGCTTCAAAAGCATAGTACGAAAAAATTTTGAATGTCAAAAGACAAGCTGTAATACAGGTATAAGTTTTTTATTAATGTTTTAGCCGCTGATCAAAATATCGTTTTTACCAACTTTTAATTTATGCTCAAACGTCTTATTCTTTTCGACCAAGTAGTACTGCTTAAATTTAAGGTAAACCATCGACGTTTCAGATAGCATATACAAGAACTTAATTTTTTTTTGTTTTAATTTTTGTGAATGTTAAAATATTGGCAAAAACGTGAGATTAGGCCTTTTTCTGTTTCGCGTTGATATTTCCAAAACTAATTTTTTCCAACATCCGTCAATCGGTTATTTAATTACAGTGATACACGTGCTTTAATTCAACACTGGAGAATATGAGTTAAACGAAAGTATTTATTGAATAGGAGTCTTGAAACAATGAGCAAATATATCCGTTTTTGTTGATTAAGCGAGCTAGGCCACCAATAAGGGGAAAGATTATACAATCCCAGTGTTTTGCTAAAAATCAGATTGACTCTTTCATGAATAAAACTGAACTTTTGCTTTATTGAATGGACAGTAACTCGTCGTATTTGCTACTCGGATTAGTGGGTTTTTATACCCTTCAACTTGACCTCGACGCATTTTAATCTGTTTTGCGATGCTTATT